>VDFB02285482.1:0-89957 GCA_007258455.2 Sequoia sempervirens | reverse complement strand
GAAGGTCTTGATCTTGCATGAATGACTTGATTGATGATGTGATCTTGATGCTTGAAATTTAACTTGAATGCTTGAAACATACATCACAATGTTAACTCCAAAAGCGTGCATGATGCTTGATAACATTGACATGATGCTTGAGATCTTGAATACTACAACAAATGCTTGAGAAATATGCTCTTGAACACCTTTGACAATAATCTTAGCTCTTGTGAAATTGGAATTATGTTTCTTAGAATTGAATTGATAAAAATACCTTGCTTTTATAGACAATTTTCTAATTTCCCAAAAATTAAACATTACAAGCCGACACTTAAATCTTGAATTTAGGAACTTAAGATGCTACCAAAAACATGTTTAAAATTTAAAATTGTGATCTTAAGTGGGACCCATTCGCCCAAGGGTGAATGTATCTTTACCTAAATAATCAGGACCTATTCATTTCGGGGTGTTAATAATGATAAATGCATTAATTAAATCACACTTCCCCCTTCAGAAATTGCAATTAATTAGGCTTGTAAATACAAAAGTTAGGAAATTAGAGGCTTAATTAAGTCCATTTAAATTAGGGGACCCAAAAATTGTGTGAAATTTAAAGGAGTACATTTTTTGACACTACAGATATATATGAATCCAAAGTTGATATCTCCATTGCTTCCAATGATTCTATGCACCAGGAAATTCATATTGTTTTTTCAGATCTGCCACATTGAAACACATTGCTAGCAAACACATAATACTTGTTTGTAGAGTCCCACATTGTGAATTTGGAACACACAACTGAGGAAATTTATCTTCTATTTGATAATAGTCACATCAACACTATTATCTCAACATAAACATCTTTGGATCTTGCTCTTACCTTGCTTACATCAACTTATATAGTGATCAATTATGCAAATATATATGAGTTCACATATCTAAATAATTCATCATCCATTTTGACACCTTTTTCAGTAGTATCATATTCTCATCGGTCTAGTTGTCACCATACATCCATGGTTCATGCACTTGAATCATCTATGATACTCGATTGATCATATCAACATTTTCATAGTTTAGCATTGGCTTATAGATAATTGAGCATCATTAAATATATCATCATGGGCATCATCTACATCTTTAGATCATGTGCATAATTAAAATATATACATTATTCTTCCTGCATATTCCTATCCAAAATGGAAAGTCATCTTGCACACATTTGTGGTGTTGTTTCCTACCAAGGGGAGAAAGGTTGTTCAAAGTTCATGGACCATCTTCAACATCCAGTGTTGAACATATATTAGTACTATTGGAGGTACTTTGAGGGAAGGTTGAATGGTTTCTCTTCTCATCTCATTTTTGGGAGGGAGCATTTATTCGCATGGAGTTTTTTCCTTCTCACCTTTTGTTGGGGGGGGGGGTCACATAGACTTTTTCTATTTTCTCTCTTATGCGAGAAACATTCATTGTACATTGTGCTAGAAGTAGTCCTCGAGGGGTCATGATGAATCCTCCTTCTATCTTCTATTTTATTCACTTGTACATTTCATTGTATTATTTTTCTTTTAGAGAGGGTTTTTATTTCCCACTAGGTTTTTCTCCTTTACTTCGTTAATGAGAAATTTATACTTGGGTACCTAACATGGTGGGACCCATAATTATATTTGCATATATTACTCCCTAAGTTACACTTAAGGGGAATTGTTAGTATAAATAGTGGAGCTATTAAACTAGTTAGCTTTTAGCCTAGCTAGGAGAGTCTTATTCACGCTAGTTAAGTTTCCACTTAAGGAAATTTTTATTTCTGTCTCACTTCATGTGGTTTAGACACATGTACTCACCTATTGAGACAACTAGTTCATGCACACTTTATGCATGCTTACATAGTTGTAAATTGAGAATACAAGTGTTGCATATTTGGAGGGGTACTTAGTAATTTATACCTACCTTCCTACCTCCTCTACCTTGCAATATGAATGTGGCAGATTTGGAAAAACAATATAAATGCCTTGGTGTATAGAATCATTAGAAGCCATGCATATATCAATCTAGATTTAGATGCAACAACATGTGATGTGGGAGATGAGATCTCAATGGAAGCAAGGGGAATGCATTGTTCATCTCCAAATGATGGTGATGTTTGAGTGAGATCATATGATGTTTCTACATTTGTTGGAACTAGATGTTCAAGTAAGGAAATATCATGATCAAGAATAAGTTTCTTCATTTCATTTTTTTGATAATGAATACAATATTTTGTTGTATTTAATTTCTTCCCATAATATCCACACCTGATTTTCCATTTAAATTAGGAGGATTATGTACAATACTCAAAATGGAAGGGAATTAGTGTGAAAGATATGATTACAAGAACAATAAATATAAAAGTAGAAACACCAAATTATCTTGTTGATTCAATAAGATTACCTTGGTTATCAAAATTTTGCAATTTTTTTTTTATTTCTATCAAAATTTCACAAGGAATTCAATTTTACATGTAATTTTAAGACTTGGATAGCCCATTTTATCAAAAATTGTAAAATTCATCACACATTATAAATAGTCAATTTAGGCACCTAATCTTAAAAAAACATGTTTTTCTTTCACATCTTTTTAGGGGGGCCTATGTTTCAACACTAGTCATTTGAGGGGGATCTCTTATGGAATCAAGGGGTTAATTTGGAATTTCTAATTTTGAATTTATTGGTTCATGTGATCACATCTCTCACAGTAAATCCCTTCCATTTGAGTATTATTCATAATCCTCATAATAAATAAAAAATAAATTATGGATATTGTGGGAAGAAAATCCATACAAAAGAAGATTGTATTTGTCATCAAAATAATAAAAGTGAAGCAACTTATTCTCGATCATGGTATTGTCTTACCTACTCATCTAGTTCTAACACATGTAGAAACATCATATGATCTCACTTAGACATATTGTGAGACATTACCATCATTTGGGGATGAACACTATAATCCCATGGCTTGCAATGAAATCTCATCTACAATGTCACCTTTTGCTACATCTGAATCTAGAGTTGATATCTCCAAGGATTCCAATGATTCTATGCACTAGGAAATTCATTTTGTTTTTTTGGATCCACCACATTGGGACATATTTCTATTATACATATCATCCTTGTTTTTAGAATCCCATATTGTATATTTTTATGAAACTATTGAGGATATTGGTATTCTATTTGATGAGAGTAATGTCAATGTTATTGTCACTCCATTTTTGGCTCTTTCTCTTTCCTTGCCTACATAAACTTTCATAGTGATAGATTCTAAATATATTCATGAGTTGACATATCCAAATCAATCATCATCCATTTTGACATCACCTATAGTAGTATCATATTCTCATTGGTTCAATTTTCAACATGCATACATGGTTCATGTACTTGAATCATCTACAATACTTGATTTATTCTATCAACATTTGTCATATAAGTTTAGTATTGGATTAAAGATTATTGAGAACAATTCAAAGACATAATCATGGGAATCATCTTCGTCTTTGGATTATGTACAAAATTTAGAGACACATTCTTCTTCCTACATATTCCTATATGGAATGGGAAGTCATCTTGCACACATTTGTGGTGTTGTTTCTTCCCAAGGGGAGAAAGTTTTTTCAACGTTTGTGGATCATCTTCAACATACAGTGTTGAGCATCTACCAACATTATGTGAGGTACTTTGAGGAGAGGTTGTGTGGTTTCTCTTCTCATCTTAGTTTTGGGAGGGAGAATTTCTTTGCATGGAGTTATTTCATTCTCACTTTTGGGGGGGGGGGTCATGATGATTCCTCCTTCTATCTCCAATCTTCTTCACATGTACATTTTCTTTGTATCATTTCTCTTTTAGGGATGGGTTTTATTTTCCATTGGGCTTTCTCCTTTACTCTATTTATGTGAAATTTATACATGGGTACCTAACATGGCTTAGTAGCTAGGGCCCATCGTCATCTTTGCATACATTACTCCCTAAGTTGCACTTAAGGGGGGGTTTTAGTGTAAGTAATGATATTATCTATCTAGCTAGATTTTAGCCTACCTAAGAGAGTCCTATTCACACTAGTTAAGTCTCCACTTAAGGAATTTTTTCTTTTATTCTCAATTCATGTGGTTACGCCATGTGTACTCACTTATTGAGACACCTAGTTCATGCACAATTTACACATTTTCACACACTTTCCATTTGAGCACACAAGTGGCACATTTGGAGAGGTATTCACTTAGTCATGCCTAGCTTCCTACCTCCTCTACCTTGCTTATATATGCAAATATATCATTGTACATTTACACGCTCTTCATATTATATGATAGACATCCTATTGTGAATTATTTTATTCACTAGTGGAATGTTATTTTGTGCTTTCAGATCTTGGATTCTCCCACATGATTGATCTTCATTCAAGACATATTTATCATAGTGCCATACATAGCTTGGGATCAATTTTAGTGGGAGTTTTGGTAGTGATGTGGATCTATCACTTTGTGATGGAGAATCTTATGTGGTGGATGATGATGTCATGAGGAGCTCTTGGATTCTACCTCATTTGAGTAGTGAGAGTTACTTGAGAGTTCCTTTTTCTATTAGTAGATGATAGTTATATTCATTTTTGTGAGGGTGTGAACATATTTTTATGTTGGAGAGCTCTTGGATACTTTGGTTGAGCTATAAATATGATGTAAATCATGACATCATGGTAAATTTTTATATTTATTAGTGATAATGCAATGAAAGCTTTAGTGATGGTTTGTGGTAACCTATTAGATGAGTGATAATATTTTTTCCTTGTGAATGTCTAGTTATTTTAGAGTTGTAATTACAATGCAATTGGAATGAGATGATTAGTAGTGCATCTATATAAGATTTGGGTGAGGCTAGATCAATAAATTTTGAAGATCATGTGTTGGATCAATGAATCTCTTGTTTGTTTTATCTGAAAGATCAAGAAGCCTACACCTTGAGCTAAATGAAGTCCAAAATGGACCTATTGAAAAAATTGTACATCTTTGATAGAACAATCTCATACACCATTCTTGGTCCACTCGATAGTGAATTATCTTATTATTATTGCCCACTTGGTATTCAAATGTATTTTATATTTATGCCTTATTTTATCATGTGTTTGAGTCTTGGGCCATGGATTTCAATTTTGAGGACTTGCTTGAGAAAGTAGATGCACAGTTATGTTCTTTATTGTTTCCTTATATTTGGGTCTTTAGTTCAAGAGTAAATTTTGAGGATTGGTTTGAGGGGTATAGAAGATGATTAGTGAATTTGAGAATATTTTATTTGATATGAAAATGGTTGTTATTTTGGTCTTTCTTTATCTTGAAAAAGCTTACATTTGTTGTTGTGTTTGGCATTGGGATTGTATGGTTAGATGTTGAAAAAAAATTTGTTAAGGGGTTTTGGAAGGAGATCTTACTTGTCATAACTTGAGCATATTTTGGTGTTGGCAGAAGGATGTATAGATTAATTTACATATTTTCTTTCTATGGTCTATTATTTAACCTAGTTGTTTAGTTCATTGAGTATTAGAATTGGGATTTATATAAAGTTAATTAGATCACTTTATTTGGTTTCTAAATATATTGGTGACCATTTAATGTTATTATACTTAATTATTTTTAGTAATAGAATAGATGATTGGGGCTCTTCAATCTCTATTTTCTATGTGATGTGAGTAACTTGAAAGAGCTTAGGTAATTAGGGGGGAATTTTGTTGTAGTCTATTTTGTAGGTTTGTGAATTGGTGCTTGTCCTTTGACACTATGTGATAGATGAATTTATCCATGTTCTTTATGAGAGTGTTGTAATTACACTTTTGAATGCTTTGGTCACTTTTAGACTAGGCTTTATTTTTGCAGTGGGAGTCCTATGGAGGTATATGTGTCATAAGACTATGCTATGAAGATTTTCATGTATTTTTGCATGTTTGTGTTTGTTATTGATGGATAAATAATTTGTGCAAGATGGTGAATATATAGGGACTTGTGATTGTTGGTTGGGATAGATATGTGGATAGTAAAATGTTTACTTGTAATGTGGGTACATTATTTTGAGGTATAATTAGTTGGATGTGTTAACAAAAAATTGTGATAACTATTCCAACTATGACATTAAGTATAACACATATGTACTTAATCTTGTTCTAGAGGAGATGGATTCGAGTGTATGTGTTTGGATTAAAACACAACATTTATAGTGTGATATTTTCTTTGGTTTCTTATGTTTCCTACTTGGGCTTGATGGAGGATGAAATCATTGTGGTTGAGATGGTGGTCACTTAGTGAATGTCATAGATGCTTTGTTAAGATCATGATCATGGAGGAGCTGGTGTAGCATGGTTGTACCCTTGGTGGCTAATTCATTTTATTGGATCTTTTGTAATTTGTATCGAGTTGGAAAATGTTTTTAAATTATAAGTCTAAAAGAACTAGGCTTTCTTTAGCTAGTTGGGATCATAAATAAGGGACCTCAATCTCTTGCATTAAAAATCCAAATTTGTAAGCTTAGTGGCATAGTTGAGGGGAAAAAAGCCCACAAACTCAATGACCCAACAAGGGTTTGAAACCTGGTGGAAACACCAACACCAAATTTTAACCAATAGACCATGCCCTTAATGGTAAAAAACTTTGTGGTAAATTCTCAATAAAATTTTACACTAGTTTGAGTTAGTGGGGTTCAACTCATAGAGGGCATGGGGACAAGCTTGGTTACTTAATATGGTTATGCTTGAACTTATCTCAAGATGTCCCCATTTAGGAATTAGTCCATGTATTACTATAAATGTGAGTCATAACTTTGGTACATCCCTATTACCACTATAAGAGAGTCCTTGATCAAGTGAGAGAATGTTAGGATTAGATCTTCTATTCACCTTGCATATCATAAGGTGTAATATAACACTAGTTGTATATGGTTAATTATGTGTGTATCTCTAGGAATCGTGGTGTAAGAAAAATGGGATTCCCATGTTTTTTATTAGACTAGTAGGTGAAGGGCCCTGATCCCATGGTTACAGCCAAAACTCAGAAAAAAAATAGGTTGGGAAAAAACACCACTAGTCCAAACCAAAAAACAACATGTCCAGGGTGGCATGAAGGCTAAATAATAGAACATTAACCATAGAACCATTATACATAATAAAAAAAAAATTCTACTAGAGTACTTTAAACTACGAAGACCATTGATCAAGTCCACCATATACCAGCAAGTCTGAAAATATAATAGAGCTATTTGGAAATAACAGTCTGGGATATTAAAATGAAACAAAAAAAGAGTAAGACAACCATAAACAAAAAAAAGAAGATGAAAATACATTACTTGTCTTTTCCAAATAGGTCCCAGTAATCATCAATTAGAGAGATATATTATCTCCAGTCAAGTCCTTCGATCTCATCCAGTTCCTTCAATTCGTCCATCTTTCTCGGCTTTTACAACTTCCTAGTGATCTTAATTATCCAAAACACAATACCGACCATTTCTCTACACATTAGGCCATTTGTTACCTTCATCAATGTGACCAAATTTTTTTCCATATCATCCATTTGCACCTGCATATAGGTTAATCTACTTATTAGATAATCAATGCTAGAGTCTTCAACAATAGTATCATTGCCAGTATTCTCAGATATAGGAGTAGTCAAGGTTTCATTCTTTTGAACATCTTCAATTTCAGTCTACTCCTCATTATCTTCATTCTCCTCCTCAGTTTCCTCTTCACCCATGTCATATGTTGTATCTTCAAATTTCGTCCCATCACTTTCTTCATCAACCCAGGCTTCAAATTCTTCCACCTCCAACTCTTCCTCCTCATGGATGGTGAATTTTTGTTTCCCTTTGATATCTTGGGATGCAACCTTGGCTAGGCGTGTAGATCTACAACCACCACCACCTTGACACTGCTTTGTATCCTTCAAGTCATCAGTTTGCATACCCTCCTTTTCTTCACTTATGGTAATAATTTCACTATGAATTTTAGACTCTTTTTTCAACTTCTTGGACTTGAAAAGTTCTAGGAGAAGAGGGGAATGATTGTGCTTCTCTGGAGTTGCTTTAACAAGCTCATGCTCAATGGAGCCTTTAGTGAGATTCATCAAACCCACAAGGGTTCAGGGATTAGAGCTTTTGGTAGTAGGGGAAGGCCTTTTTGCAGGGGTTAGCTCGTTTCTAGCAACAACAATGGGAGGGAGACCAGGGTTAGGTTCCTTTGTAGGGTTTGTCTCCTCTAATGGCTCCTCATTATCACTGAAATTATGGTTCTAATTACCAACATTACAGTTCTCATTATCCAATCTGGCCGCTAAAGTGTTTTCATGAGGGTTTAGTGCTAACACATGCTTGTAAAGGGAACACATTAATGCTTGATGCAAGGGAGGGCTCACACCATTCTCAATGTTAATTTATAGGGAAGAAAGTAAATAAAACGAAAAATTAAGTTTTTCACCATGCCTTATATGATTCAGCAAGGAACATGATACGTGTGCACTATCATATATCTTCCTTCAAGCATGAAATACCGCATGACAAACATACTCCCCAGGGCATAAGGAGTTGGGAGCTCGAGCCTAGTGTAGCCATTTTGGAATCTAGTAAGGTTCTTGCCTTCATGAAGAAATTTTTCCATAAAATACTAGTATTCGACACCACTCTTTTTTTCCATCTTGATTCCCCAATTTTGCAAACTAGTAGCCTCTACAATAAACTGCACCATCACCTCAAATTTTCTCACTCCTATTGCCACTTTTACCTTCCTCCATGAATTAGTAAACTTTGCAGTAAGACTTTCATTGTATCCCTTCATGGCCTTGAAAAAGGGGACCATACCAACTCTTTCAAAAATTATCCACAAGTCCGCATTTTGTTTAAGTGCCTGGTAGTTTAGAGGTTTTGTGCACTTCCTTGGGCCACCCATCTTTATGCTCTGCAAGCTTTTCAAATTATGCAGAATTTTCTTCATAACCTCACTCCACTTCGACTTCCTACCAAACTTCAGAAGACATAATCAATTTGGAAAGAAACACAAAATGAAGTAACTTTTGAGAAATTTCTCTTAGAAAAAACCAATAACACATTTCTTGGGGCAGCAAGATCATTATTAGTTTTACAACTAATAAATGGCACTTTAATTTTTATATAAGCCAAATCTTCACAATTGTGGGAGAAATTAACATAAGGCGTATCAACATACTTGGATTTGACACCCTTCATCAAATTGATTAAGGCAATGTGATCCTTAACCATCTCGGGAAGGAGATAATTATTATATTTTCCTTAAGAGGATATCTTCATGCATGACACCATACCAATTACCTCATCATTATACTTCATTCCCTTTAAATCACAAGATCGCCCACACTTCCTCTACCTCTCTCAGGCATCATCTTTGCAAGTTGTAAAAATATTCAAAATTTTCTTTTAGGACCTTGTCCTTTAATGACATTGAAAATTGATTATTGACCCAACGGGTCCACCCATTACACCTCAACAATTCATTGGCAACATAGTCAGTAGATATATTCCCTTCTCTATACATATGTTGTACCCTACAATGAGTAAAGAATCTTATAAGTGACAAACACTTATCAATTATATATTTTAATTCCCAGGGAATAGCAACACCTCCATTCAAAATATCCACAATTAGCTTTGAATCTCCTTCCAAAATAACCTTTTTATAACCATAATCCTTTAGAGTCTTTATGACCCCAAAAAACCATAGCATTTTCCTTATTGTTTGAGAAGACACCCAAATTAACACCATAACTCACAATGCAGTCACCTAAGTGGTTTCTGAGTAGACCTCCCGCCCCTGCCATACCTGGGTTACCTTTAGAACACCCGTCAAAATTACACTTAATCCACTCTCTTTCAGGAGGAACCCACATAGTAGACTTCCTAGCCAAAATCTTTGTCCAATTAAGATTATTTAGATCTTTCCTTAGACCCCAGACCTGCTTAATTCTCATCTCTTTATATCGGCCATACTTCTGAGAAGTTGTATCTTCCCACATCACCTATGCTTTTATGCTCATAAAGACCTCAAATTTGCTTCTCTCAACTTCTTTAAAGATCCTATTATTTCTTTCCTTTCATATTCCCTAGGTTAAGGGGCGAATTTGGTTCCAAAGATCCACAATTACCTTATGATAAAATGGGAAATTAGACCAACTTTCAACAAAGGACTTCACAGTATGGGGAAACACCCAGTTAGTGAACAACAAAGGGAGGAAGAATGACCACACTTCTCTAGAAAACTAGTAGTGAAAGAAAGGATGCATAATAGACTCTTCATCCTGCTTGAAACCCTCTCCTAACCAGGTTATCAATAGTAAGAATTCTTCCATGTGAAGCAACCCACCATAAAATATTGATTTTTGGCACCATGTTTTTTATCCACACTTTATCCTAGTGATAGTCTCTATTGTCAATAAGAGGTTTGACCAATTCATTATAAGCATGTTTGACAAAAAAACAACCAGAAGAGCTCCCTTTCCACACCCATTCATCTTCCCTTTCAATGGAAAACCACTTCGCCTCCCCGAGATTGTGTAACCTTAACAAGATCGGATCCCAGTTGATTTGTCTTTGGCCTCTTAAGTTGACACTCCTTAACAACAAGTTGAACTCCTTTCATTTAGGTTCGTCCACCTCACAATTGACATACTCTGACACCTTTTTGCCACATATACTTGTCAAGCTTTATTTAAGGGGATTAAATCCATCAGATGAGGAGAGAGGGGAAGCCTCAATCCAGGGGTCTTTCCAGAAGTTAGTGTCTTTACCATTACCAATCCTCTTTCTAAATCCCAATTACAATACATTTTTTATTTTAATAAGATGGTTCCATAGAATATACCCACTAGGTAAGTCAGTCACAGAGAGGAAGCAACTAGGATTTATGTTCTTCAAATACTTAGCTTGGAAAATCTTCAGCCAGTCCTTTGACCCTTCCAAAAGATTACAGCCCACCTTAGCAGTTAAGGCTTTGTTAAGCAATTTGTTTCTCCTTACCCCCAACTCTCCTACACTTTTTGGAGTGCACACTTTTTCCTAACTTACCAGAGACAAACTATTTTTCTCCTCAGTCCCAAACCACATAAATATTATTTGAATTTGCTCTATTTTTTCCCCTATGAAGGTTGGTATTTTGAAGAGGGAAAGGTAATAAATTGGGATATTCTATAAGGAGGCTTTTAACAGTTGGATCTTCCCTGCTAAGCTTAGAAGTTTCCCCTTCCACCCAGCCAACTTATTTTGAACTCTCTTTATCAGGTGGTTCCAATAGTTATTTTCCAAATTTCTTGAGATCAAGGGTAACCCCATGTAATCTACTAGTAGAACAGCTTCCTGACATCCCAATATCTTCACCACTCTTTCTTTCACAACTTGGTATGCATTCAATAAGTATATCTTGCTTTTTTCATAGTTTATATACTAGCCAAAAAAAAATCATAATCATTTAGAAGCAATTTCTAGAGGTTGGCTTCTCCCATTGAGGCTTCACCAAATAGGAGTGTGTCATCAACAAATTGTTGGTGGGAGTCAGGTAGGAGAGACGAAGTAACTTTAACACCTTTAAGGGCTTTAGAGTCAATAAGCTTTTGGATAACCCTACCTAATACCTCATCAAGTATTATGAAAAGATAGGGTGAGAGGGGGTCACCTTGCCTCAGGCCTCAACCATAAGAGAAATAACCTTGGGGGACACCATTAACAAAAACAAAGCACATAGGAGAAGTGACATAGGTAGAAAGCAGCTTTAGTAATCTTCCCTCAATCCCAAATTTCCTAAGAAAAAAAAAAGAGAAACGACCAAGAGACTCTATCATAGGCCTTAGAGATATCAATTTTGAAGGCCATCCTAGGGTTTTTATTGTGGTCCATAGAGTGGGGGATTTTGTGGGTAGAGATAACAACATCAAGAATGTTTCTGCCTTGGACAAATCCTTTTTGGTTCAGGGCAATCATTTTACCTAAAACAACTTTAAGTCTAAACAACAAGATCTTGGAGAATATTTTATAGATAGTATTACAAAGGCTAATAGGTCTAAAATCTTTAAGAGAAGAAGCATCATCATTCTTGGGAATAAGAGAAATAAAGGTGACATTAAGTTGGTTTAGAAGTCTACCTGACCTAAAGAAATCCCTAGCAACATTATGTATGTCAAATTTAACAATATCCTAGTAAGTTTGAAAAAACCAGGAGGAAACCCATCAGGGCTAGGGGATTTATAATCCCCAAAAGAGAACACAACCTTTTTAACTTCTTCCATAGAAACAACGTTAGTCGTAATCTTTAAGTCTTGTTCAAAAATAAATTTTGGGATCACCTCAAGGAAGTCATCATTTACTTAATTAGTATTAATTTGGACATTCTGGTAAGAGGAGAAGAATTTAATAGCTTCCCCAAAAACTTCTTTCTGGATTGAGACCATGGTACCATCATCTTTCTTGAGCAATTTGATCCTATTCTTGCTTCTATGTTTCAAGGTAGATTGGTGGAATAATTTAGTGTTGCGGCCCCCTTCAGTAAGCCATTGAACCTGATAATTTTGCTTCCAAAATATTTCCTCCTTTTTATTAACCTTAAACCATTGGGATCTTGGGTCACATTCTTTTATGCATATCTCATCATCCATAGGGTCAACTTCCTTTTTGTCCTGAAATTCCTTTAAGCTATTTCCTAGAGATTTATTAATCTCAAAGATGTTACCAAAAGTAACTTTATTCCACTCTTTCACTCTCTACTTGATTATACTCAACTTCTCCACCAAGAAAAACATAGGGGTGCCACAAATAGGTTCCTCCCACCAATTTTTTAATAAAATAGAAAAATTCAGGTGAAGGCTCCACATTATTTCAAATCTAAAAGGGAAGGGGCCATTATTGTGGTTAGCATTTCTTTTCAGTACTAGAGGATTATGATCATAACCAGACCTAGGAAGAGTAGATAGGGAATGAAATTAAGAAATGTTCCAATTGGAAGAGATCAGAAATCTATCCAACTTAACTTGAATCAATTGATTGTCATTCCTTCTATTAGACCAAGCTAATTTAGATCCCTGAAGAGGAATATCAATAAGCCTAGTAGAATTTAGGAAACCAACTAGTTCCATCATACTATTAGTATAATCATGCAGGTCCTAAAATTTTTTTGAAGGAAGAAGGGGGGAATTGAAATCCTCTCCCAACATCCAATGGTCATCCTTTCTATTTTTATAGCATCATTTAGATCCTCCCAAAGCTGCAACCTGTCCCTACTGGAATTAGGAGCATATATATTAATTAAATTCCATTTCTCCTGAGAATCCAGATCTTCCAAAGAAATCGTCAAACTGTTCCTACCAATAGAGCTCAAAGTTCCTTTTAATTTTAAGGGATTCCAAAGAGTAACAATTCCCCCCGAGGCTCCTTCTTCACTCTAGGCCAGATACTCAAAATCACCCTATCAAAGGTCTCCTTCATTTTGGTTTCTTGAAGGAGAAAAACATCCACTTTATTTTCCAAGATATAGGTTCTAACCAAAAAATGTTTTTAAGGGTTGTTTGGGCCCCTGATATTCCAAGAGAGAAACTTCATAGAGAAACAAACCAAGGACAACAACACCAAAGGCCCAAAGAGGATCAACCAGGGCTACTTCTTTTTGGACTTTGATCTCGTGATTGAGTCCAAGGTTTTTTTTTTACCTACAAAAACATCCCTCATTGTATCCTTGTTCTTGGAATCCTTTTGGGATGGTCTTCCTACCTTATTTACCCTTCCTACATCCAGATTCTTTTTCTTTTTAGACTTATTAGGTGCTTGTAACTAGTCATCCTCATCTTCTTTTTCATTAGGGTGAGGAGGAAACCCCAACAAGGCCAAGAATTCATTCAACTTTCCTACCTCCTGAGATGAAAATGACATTTCCTCCAGGGATAGATTGGGGTCTGAAGACACTAATTCACCTTCTTCCAATTCAGCTCCATCTTTCAAATAGGAACCACAACCTCGTTTGACTGCAAGCCAACTAAGGGCCCCCCTTAACTTCATCCATTTTGTCAATACTATTTTCCCCAATGGTAGGAATCTCATCTTTCCAAAAGATCGGGGTTGGGAAACTATCGACAGGGCCAACATTCAAGAGGTTCAGACTAGCCAAGTCACTAGAAACAACAAGAGGCTTCGTAGGGGCAGCGACCAAGCCACAAGCAGGGACATCCTTTGCAAAGATGAAAACATCCATAGGGGAAGAAGATATATCAAGGTGATGAGTAGCAGGGGCAACAACAAAGGGCTTAACCACCTGCTTAGAAAGGGAATGCTCGATTTCAAAGGTTCCATCAATAGGCCTTTTCTCACATGAATCAATGAGGTGACCAAATTTCTTACAAAGCTAGCAGGAATGATGAGAATTTTCATATTCAAGGGGTTATGTATAGTTGCCAAATTTAGAATTAAGGAGAGCAAAGGTTGGCATAATCGTATTAACAACCACATTTACACAAATACGAGAATAGACAAGTCTAGACTTCTTCTGCATGATCTTGTCTACAGCCAAAAGACTACCAAAATAATTTGCAATCCCTTTTAGGATACACGTCTCCCAGAATTCAAGGGTAACCCAAGGAGGCAAACCCAGGTTGGAGCCATAGCCCCCAGGTTAGCAGTAGGATTAAACCGCGGTTTCCACTTGCAGAGGGAAAGGAAATTCTTATAGCCAAAATCAAAGGTCCAAGGGCCACCCGTTAACACTTTCAACATATCTTCATGAACCACAAAAGAGAAAAGGAAGATACCTCTTGGCATAGCATTAATGGAGACATTGCCTTTAAGATTCCAAGTTGAGGTAGCCCAATGATGAACTTGTTCAATATTGGGACGATAGGCCAAAATTTGTCAACCAATGCTAGTTTAAGGCTATTCATAGCCTTTAACATCAAAGCTTCAGGGATGTCGACTTCCTAGCCAGTCACAGAACAGGAAGCAGACTCCAAAAACCTTTTACCTAAAGTTGGAAAGCTAGTACCCACTAGTTTTTCCACATAGTATGTCAGTTCTTCTTCAGAGAAGAAAGAATCTAACTCGAGAGAAGGGGACAAAGGCAACTTTCCAGAAATATCTCTGGTCCTTCTCCCTAGGGAAAGGATAAAGGTACAGGAAGAAGAAGTCACATGGGGAACAACAACAATGGTTCCTGCCATAGCAAACACAATGCTAGACAAAGAGACAATAGCCATGGAATGGGGAGCCTTCCTTAGCCCCCCTCTGAATCGACCCATGAGGCAATCAAATCAAAGCAGGGATGGAAATTCAAAAAAATAGCTAGAGGGGGAAAGTTGCAGAGCAAGAGCCAAGTCTTGAAGCCAAATGGGGATGCCCATGTTAGAGGGGTGAAATATGTAATTATTTTATTACTCTTCAGAGATTGAAATATAACTACAATGAACCATTAAAAAGGGGGTTACATAGTGGACTTAGAAAATCTTCCATTAATATTTGGTATAAGAGGTAATTAGTGCTTCATGGGGGAATGCTTGAGAGTTACTTGTGCAACTTTCATGATGAAGATGGAAATTCAAAAAAATAGCTAGAGGGGGAAAGTTGCAGAGCAAGAGCCAAGTCCTGAAGCCAAATGGGGATGCCCATGTTAGAGGGGTGAAGTATGTAATTATTTTATTACTCTTCAGAGATAGAAATATAACTACAATGAAACATTAAAAAGGGGGTTACATAGTGGACTTAAAGAATCTTCCATTAATATTTGGTATAAGAGGTAATTAGTGCTTCATGGGGGAATGCTTGAGAGTTACTTGTGCAACTTTCATGATGAAGGTAAAATATGCTTATGTAGGAGTTTTTTTCTATTTTTGGATGGGTCCACATATGAGAGGGTTTTGATAATTCTTACCATAATATTTTGAAACCTTGTTTTGGCCAGTCATATTTTTTTTTAGTATTTTTCTAGGATTTGTTAAGTCTATATATATTGGAGGCATGGTATAGTGGATGTATGGAATGCATTTTGTGTAGGGTTATTTTGTTGATTTTCCTCTAAAGGAGTAGGAGTGTTGATCTCATTAAATTATTGCATGTAAACTTTTTGAATGCATTGATTTGGAGACTAGGTTTTTCTCAAAGTGTATCTATATCTCTTTTCTTCTTGGGTTGATTCTATTCTCATTATTTTTTGATTGTTTATTTTTGATAAAAAAATTGGTTTAGGATCTAAGAACCATGGAAATTTGGGGAAACCCCATATCACTAGGCTATTGCCCATATAGAGTCACAAGTTTGATGAGATACCAACCAAAAAGACCTATCTAAAATACCAATCCATATTTAAACCCCACAAAAAAGTTTGAAGTCACATAATGCTACCACCCTACTACCAATAGGCTATCAAATTAACATATAAAAGTATGAGTATCAAAGGAAGGTTTGAGGAAAATTACACAAGCCTCATGAAACCCTTATTTATTGGACTTAAAATTAACACATGAAATATTAAGGACCGAAGCCTTCTTCTCCATGAATTCCTCCACTTTCTCCTCATCATCACAATAGTTTGAAAACACTAGAATCACATCCTCCAACAAAATCACCTTTATTTGCAGATCAATCTCCTTGATAGCCCATTACAGACAAATTTGGTATCGTTTAATTCCATGGAGATGTTCTAGGAATTTGTTGAAATGGACCCCCACTTGATCCACCACATTGTTGATATCATCATGCAACAAATAATAACTAGTAGTCATTGATATCATAGAAGCACAAGATAGGGATTGAGAAACATCAAATATATTCGACTTTCCTTATGTATACCTTGGGTCTAATAAAATATTAGCAACCACTGAGCAAATTTAAAGTCTAAGAGACCTGTCACCCATCCATGTTTTTTCTGAATTCCAAAATCCTAACCATCTACAACCAAAGAGTAGAATTCGAGATATCTTTATTCACAAAATCCATAAAATCCACCATTGCCTCCTCTGTAGAGACTTGATGCTTACACTTTATAGGAGGTTTAACCTCTACTTTTTGCTTCCCTTGGGCACCACCTCACATTCTACCACCCAAATAACACACACCAATTGCAAATTCTATGGCAAAGAATGTTGGGTGAAAATTATGTAATCAACTTTTCAATAGATTACACAACTAGGACTTCAGCCACATCTATGTGAGATGTAATCTCTCCTCTCAGAAAGGGGAAGCACCCTTCTTACTGCTTTCAAAAACAAGTAAAACTAACTAAGTATTTACATCATGTACACTATGATTAATGGATTCAGGGTGTGTCACATTCATCCTTCTCTCTTTTTTCAGAGAAGATGTTTTACAATGCTCCACGGTCGGTAGTTCTGATTCGGCACAACTTCAAACTAAAGAAAAATCAATAATTCCAATATCTCTATCTTCACAAAGCAAAGAGTGGAGATACTAGTATGATAAAAATAACAATAAAAATGAGAAAGGAAAGCTTACAAAGGCACAAAGTCATTCTCTAACTTTCCAACAGTAGATCCTTGAGATATGTCACAAGTGTTATATTAGAAGCAAGAAGTCTTCTAGATACATCACCACAATAGTTCCACGAACAGTGTGAACAAATGCAAGAACAAAGTCTTGCAATTTATCCACCAAAGGTTACTCCAACATAAACTTAAATTCAAAGTAAAGAATGTAACACAAAGTTGACATAGATTTACTTGACGCCCTTAGATCTCACACAATAATTACTACCAATCTTAATCAACTTCCAAAGACAATTGATCCAACACAAAATCTGGTATGCAACTTCCTTCTTTATTGATAAGATTTAGATTCACAAAGTTGAACACAAAGTTTCATACATTTGTTGCAAAATGAGCAACACTTTGTTGCTATAGATAAAAGATAAACAATACAATAAAAAATCCTCATATATATAGAGGAGAGGGATGAGAAAATCTAGGAAATCAAAGGAGTAAAATTAGGAAAGTTAGGTGAGCTAATTAAGGAAAATATCACCTAACTTTGACCAAAGTCAAAGTCTAATTTGTCTTCAAGAAATTACATCTTAGATTTTTGGTGCAATTACATTTTGAGAAAAGACATTTAAGATGTCAAAAACTATTTACAAGATGCATAATGGAAAGCATCAAAAATTTTAACACTCGGAAATTATGAATCTTCATGGTTCCTTGCTTGGGTGCGGAAGTCTTCATACTTCTTCTTGGTTTCTTGCATGAAATTCTCATCCGAACCAATGGTGTGAATCCTTGTGATAGATCTCATGGCATATGAGTGAGCCTTTTTGCACCTATCAAGATGCGTTTTAAGGTTATCCAATGTAAGCCTTGTATCACAAATGACATCCAAAGAGGCTTCTGAAAATTCTGCACTGTCAACCAACTTCATGATGGATTCTTTGAAGATCTGGGATAGTTCTGTGGCCGACAAGAAGATATGATTCTCCTCAAGAAGCTACCCTAGTAACTCCTTGATTCCTCTTTCAAGAATTACACGATGCTTTTTGACATCTTCCTACACTTGGTGGAGATCCTTTGTAAGAGACTCAATCACTTGAATACGGTGCTTCAATGATTCTCTTACTTCTATATATTTTTCCTTGTCGGGAATCACCCTAGCTTCCACCAACTTATTGAGCTTTGCCTATTTCATCTGTGACCACCACAACAAGAATTTTTCCATTTCTTTGCGCTCTTGGGAAAGTACACTCTCCTCCTTATCAAGTTATGTTTTGAGCTTGGCTATCAGAGTAGCTTTTTCATCTACAACAATTATAATTTGAGAATCGTGTTCTATGATATTTTTGATGAAATCATACAACACCCTAACTTTGGAGGAAAATTTCTCAACTTTCTTGATAGCTACATCCTCAACACTTATCATTTCTAACGGTTGTGCATTACTTGTAGATCCTACAAGTCTCCTTACAATAGTGGCATAATGCCCCGCCCTTTGTTTGTACGCGTTTTGAGCTTGCTCCATTTTGTCCAGTCTCCCAGCTAGTATATCCAAAGTCACCTGTGCATCTTCTTTTGCACTTTCATTTGTAACCTTGCCAAGTTGGACCCTTGTCATTGTGTAATCCTCCACATTGACATCTCCTTCCTCCTGAGGTGGTATGCCAATTTTTGCATATTTATGACCAGTCTTGTCAACATTTAGCTATGAATACACTTTTTCCTTTTTCTTCCCCTTAGCTTTTGGAGGGACTATCTCTTCAAGGTCAAGCTCTTATGGAGAAATCATTTCCTTCTTTCACTTTGACACTTGAGATATCAACCAAGGGGGAAGAGAGGAGGTACGAGCTTCTGGATTAACTGTCAACTATGTTGACATCGTCACTTCTGAAGTAACAATTGGTATTGTGACAATGGGCACAATGTTTGTCATAACTGCTTCTGTAGTTGGCACATTGAGCTGATCAGGCATGGATTCATTCATGAATCAATTAAAATTAGTCTCTGAAGTGATATCATATGATGGCAATGACAGGCTAGGAATAGATGATGGAGGACTTGACAAAATATTAACTGTGTGTATACTTGTCATTGAAGGGGTATCAAGTATGGTTGATGTTACAGGGGTAGATGAAACATCCACTCTAGATATGATGGTGGTGGGAATAGGTGATGTATGAATAGGTGGTGGAGGAGTGTTTGGATTTGGAGGTGTATGAGGAACATTTAAAATTACCAATGATGATGTTCTGGGAAGTTCAACTACATTCACAGGTGGAGACATAGTTCTTTCTTCATCACGCCCTCTGTCCTGTTGATCATCCTCTTGTCCTTTTGACTTTGGTTCACCTTCATAATCACCTTCAGAATCTTGTTCACCTTCAAAATCTTCTTCTTCATCAGAGTCTGCTTCTGTTGAATCTTCTTCTTCAATGGATTGATCACTGGAATTTCCTTCTTTATCATAATCTATCTCTTTGGAAACAACCCCTTTTTCTTTGGAGTGAGATGGTTTAGATTCCATAGTTTCTCCTTCTAGGATGACCTATGTGTCCTTGCCGATAGTGAACTTGATCCTTGGGCCTCTTCGTGAAGAAGTGGGAAGAGCTACAGATTTATCCTTCATGCAGAGTTCTTGCTGTCGGCCAGCTTCTGCTTCATATTCTTCTCCCTTAGAATCTGTTTTGAAAGTTTTCATCTCAAATCCGTGCTTGTGTAACCACTTTGCAGTGTTAGACAAAATTGGTACCAATCTTTCCTTGATGGAAATACTTTCTTTTTTGGACCATTAAATTGCAGGCAACGACCTCCTAGCTATTTCTTGTTCATTGTAGATAGTGTTCATGATGTCACAAGGATTTGTGAAATTCTCTAGTAGGTCAACAACACCAAGATCTCTAATTTTCTATACGGTTAGCCTGCAGTAATCCATCTTACAAATGACCTCCTCATCTCTGCAATCAGCCCATATGTCTTCCAAGCGGTCCCTGTGTTGATGAACCTTTTGCAACTTCTTCCTGACATCCCGGTAGTCAAAATCAAACATGTATCTATAGGTCCTGATTGTCATGACTTTCATTTCTACATAGAACGATTTAGCTTTTTGTACACTTTTGATGTTATACCTATTGATTGCCAATGGGAATTTGAATCCATGCTTGTGAATATTCCTCCGCTCTTTGTACATTGAGATCAGCTGTTTGCACATCTCCATGAGAATCCACTTGTCTAAGGGGTATCTGGGCAACATGTAAGGGCAACTAGTGTAGCACCCTACTCTTAGGTAAGTAAAAGTTGGGAATTGTAGATATATGCATCCGAATTTACTTACCACTTTGTAGGCCTCATTAGATACTCTTTCTTTTTGAGAGTTGGATCAAAGTTGAAAAGCAGAGGCACAAAAAAAGCTTCAATAACCCTCCTAAAATGATGAAAGCTTTCCTTCAATTCTAGTTGATAGAAAAATTTGTACACATGTACAAACATTCAGTTCCCTTTTGTGGATAGACCCAGAAATTGCCTCATCACGGTTGCAGCATACACCAAGTAAGAAGTCATGTAGAACTTCAAGGGGGTTGGTACATTGATTAGCTATTCATGTATTTCATCACTGATCTGTTTGCCCCAATCAATATGGACTTTTTGTCTTCTTATGATTCTGATGTATTCATACATCTAGTCATGAAAATAGGATGATTCAGGCAACCCCTTCACTCTACTCAAAAGTGTGATCATATCTCTGACATCTTCCTTGAAGTCACTTCGTGGAAGTCCCTTTGTCCATCTGGAAACAATGTGCATAAGTTTTTTCAACCATTGACTATTTATCAAGTTTTTATCCTTGTCGGGATTTGAGTCATAGACCTCCTACGCTTGTTGTATCGAGATGTCAGTGTACTTCTCGATCTGTGAAACTCTGAAAACAATATCAAAGAAGTCAGGGTCAAGTCTCAATATCTCATGCCTAGAAGAATCAATCACACTTCTTTCCCTAATGTAATGGGATGCAACTTGAAGGATAAATTTTGTATTATGTGCAGAGGTAGGGAACATAGACACCAAATGCAAATTATTGTGCATGGTGGCTCTCAGAGAATCTTCAAGAGGCTTCTTCTCAGTTCTTTTCGCAAAATCAACTAGGTCTTGATGACCAACCTATGTGTCTTTAATCTCATCCACCTTTGAGACCACTATTGTCTGCAGATAAACAACTTGATATTTTTACTTCATTTTATTTTTAGCCCTTGAAGAAGATGGAGGTTTTTGGGTAGTCATCTGAGAGCAATTGAATCAACAAGCAACAACTTCAAGAATCTTTTGATGAGATTTGAAAAGAAAATGCAAGATGTGGAATCAAAAAATGTTAGTCAGAAAACAACATTGGGATGCATGAAGCGAACAACAATGTCAAGCAAGCATGAAACGGGCGATGAAGCACAAAAAATGATGCATGAAGTGGAAAAAATGAGATTTGGAACGAAGCTTGGAAGATTTGAAGTGTTTTAAGGAAAAACAGGAAAAAGTGTAAGGGCACTGAAAATCAGCGCCCTTGCACTTTGAGGAAATCCAACTTGGTGCAGTGGCGTTGATTTTTAGTGCCCTTGCACTTTTGAAGTGTTAGGAAAATTTTCATGATGTCAGTGCACTGAAAATCAACACCCTGACACTTGCTTCTGAATGCATAAGTTTGCAATGTGGGTCAAAAAGCATGCCTTAACACTTGCAAACTTCATGTAACTTGGAGATTTTGTAGTGTAGACCTGTCTTGGTGTAAACGCCTTCAAAAATAGCGCCATAGCATTGAAAGTGAAACTCATTCACAATAAGTGCGAACTTCATTCTATAAAACCCGTGCATGTTTCACATCGAACAAGAAGGTAAGCAAAATGCATTTGAAGATGATAGGCGAAACACAAGTTAGACAAATGCGCACAATTTGAGAAAAACAAAAAAGATCAACACAAATGATGGAGAGAACCCCATTTCCTTTGGGAAAGAAAACACGTTGGAAGATGAAGAAAAACCCACATGCATTTGGAGAATGAAGTAGATTGAAAGAAAAGGAAAACATGTTTTGAGATGGTGTTAAATCAAGAAAACAAAACAAAAAAATGTATTTACAAATCTAAGTAAAAAATGTAGACATAGAGACAAAGTAATGAAAAAGGAAAGAATAAATAATCATACCCGAAACAAGAAAGAATACCTAGCTCGACCAAGATGGAGATCTTCACAAAAAACACATTTTTGGAGGAGGTAGATGTGCGCCCAACAAAGAGAGGCGAAAAAAATATGTCAAGAATGAAGAAAAAGTAACCAAAAATCAATTTTAAGTGATTTAGAAGTGTTATAAAGTTAACTCAATTCACCCATTTAACGAGGCATGAATTAAGGCACTTTCAGTGAAAAGTGCAAAAGAGGAGAAAAAAGACGCCTTAGTAAAAAATGACTAAGTTAGGAAGAAAAGTGCAAGGGTGCTAAAAATCAACACCTTTGCACCAAAACAAAATCACTGAAGTGCAGGGGCGCTGATTTTTAGTGTCCTTGCCATTTTGACACTTAGTGAGTTTTCCAAAAAGAAGTATAGCGCTGTTTTTTAAGACAACTACACTTTTCACAATTTACTAAGTATCAACAGTGAGAGTTCGCGAAGGTACTCGTTTCAAAGGTCTTCACAAGGTGAATGTAGGGGGATGCTCAAACTGTCTGTTTGAGGTTTTGGAATGCACTTTGAGGTGGATTGAAAATCACCTCGTTTTACATGCTTGAACTTCACAAACCTAGGAAACAAACAAGTTTCGTAGGGGGTTATCCATGGAAAGAGCGCTGCTTGATTCCGTGATAACAAAGAGCCAAAAATTTAACTTCCTACAACCAAAATGAATGAGCCAACTCTTGTCATAATCAACTTCAATGAAAATAAATGCCCAATAATGTCTCCTCATAATTACTTCTGACACACCATTCTGATTATTACTCTAGTACTTACTTTTGTCATTCCAACCTATTATCAAGTGATTCTTTTTTTAATGTTATTTACATGTTGGAATGTTCAAAATTTTGGAGATTTATTTTCTATAATATTCTCAAAATATGAAAATACCTACATGTTTAGTAGTTACTTTTTATTTTAAATAATGCATTTTTGTTTTTCCCTTCTTAATCCTTAAGTATTTAGAGGAACAATGTCACACACATTATTTTACAACTATATTAGACATTCGATGTAATAATTTGACATGACAATGTTACAGGTAGAAATATAAATTAGAGGCATCTTTTATAAAAAATACTATTAGTTATTACAAAATTATAATTTTTTTTTATAATGTGATTAAATTAAAAATACAAGTTGCAACTATGTAGTATTATAGTCCATAGTTTGCAATTAATAATTTGCACTTATTGAAAAATCTCCTCGTTTCTTCAATCCATATATTTGGATTTTAGTTTTTAAACACTTGTTTCTTCTACTAATTGTTGAGAGTGGGAAAAAAGTAGGGAAAATTAAAAAAAATATTGCACCTCCAAACTTTGAAGAGCTTCACATTCTTGATTCATTGCTTTTCCTCTTATGCATTAATAGTTACTAAAAATAATGATTAGAATAGAAAATGATTGGTTGGTACAGACAAAGCCCTATCTTCTTCTCATGGTTTTGTTTGGCATAAACATAAACATTTAAAAATAATTTAATGAGGATCTTTTCAAAAAAATTATCTAAACTAGATATTTTGTTCTATTTAGTCACCAATGAACTACACAACATTGTCGTCACAAGAGTCATACCCTCAAAGCAAAACACCTTGTATTCTTGCTTGAAAGAGATTATATACATCAGGTCCATGCCAATTATAATCAACTAGTTTTTAACCACCAATTGACCAAAAATTATTAGTTTGGATTATTATTAGATATGATGTAATAATGCTATCAAATAATGTAATATATATTTAAAGTTGTGTTAAAGTATGCACTGCTAAAGGTATTTTTATCATCAATAGTTTAATTGAGATTGTGAAAACAAGACAATATAGAAACACATAAAATAAATACAAGGAAAGATCTCACTTGATTATGTTCGAATCATGTCTTTAGGAGGATGGAACTTAATGTAATCATATTTTACCTTATTTTTTTTTAGTGTAACCTCATGCTCAAGTTATTGATTAAGTGAAATGGCAAGATAAGTACATATGGGACCACATGATAGCCATTTAATAAAGATTAGAGTGATATTTTCAAAAACTCATGAGGACTAAAAGTAAAAAAAAATCTTTGTAAGACTATAAAATCCATAAATGAAACATAAGAATCAAGTGATAATCATATCATAATCGAGCTTCATCAACTAAGGTTTTTCTAAATGTATGAATGAAAAACATGTCTTCATGGATGCGAGCACAATAGAGGGGGAAATGTGTAAAAAAGAATATATGAAACACTCCTATCTCTAGCACCACTATAACTTTCAATCCACCTGTTTCTATAATAATACAAGCACTATAAAGCATGAAATCCAAAACAACATGAGACATCAAAATTTTGCACAAGACCATTCATAAACTTCATTAGTTGAGAAGATGGAATGTAAAACCTAGATGTATCTATAAAATTTAGGGCTAAAGCATTAAATGTAGACAATATAAAATTACTAGTAGTGGATTTATTAGAACCATCAACAATAAGTTGATTGATATTGAAAAATTGTAGAGGTTGTAAGCTGACTCATATTGTGATTTCAAAATACTGTTAACCAATATAAACATATTATAAAAACTTAAAAGATGGTTGTTAAGGTATTATACCTATAACACTAAATATCCACTTCTCTAAGAAACCTGATAAAGTGATATTGCCTTATATTATCTTAGAATGTAGTGATCTAAACTCACATTATATTTTATTGACATTCATACCATATCCTTGAGGTGATTTGGACTTCATGTAACTTATATTATCATTAAAGCTATGTCATTGCTTGCTATTACAAATTATGATTAATAATAAAATTATAGCATGATTTATAAATATCATATTACAGAATAAGCTCATTTTCACTATAAGCCTATTCTATATTTAACTATCATTCAAAGGCATTTTTTGCATTCACAATTGCGAGAATTATCATTGATGGGTGTGTAAGTTGCTTTTAAGTCTCTTCTCTTTTAGATAAAGAGATTGATGTGGACATGAATAGGTCTTTCCCCTCATCTCTTTGGAAGACAAGGACAAGAACAAACAAGTTCTATTTTTTTAGTTCATGTACCATAAATGGTTCTTAAGAGAAACTTAGAGTGAGTACAACTCTACTTTTGTTTTATAGGAATTATTTGATCATTTAATAACTTATAAATGATACAAATATATTTAAATTGTTTCTAAATAAAAAAATGACATTTTTTATTTTATTTTTCTTCTTACCATGAAACTCTTTAAGCAATGTCTTTTCACATTTGTTAGACTAATTTTTGTCTTTAATTTGTGTGCTCAATAAATAGTTAAAACTTATTATTTTTGATTATTACCATTCTTTTTATCTCTCATCTTCTAAGTATAGTGCAGGCAACTATTTATAAAATTTCATCTTTAGAGGTTACTACAATATAACAATGATTCTTATTTTCTATTTTTCTATTTGATTATTTAAAAATTGTCTCACAATTATTTCATATTATTTTTTTAAAATTTTTAAGTAAATATTTTTATATTGTGATTTAAAAAATATTAAATAAATTATATTATTTATGAGATTTAATTGCTTACAATGTGATTTTTTATTTTACATTTTAAAATTTTAGTTTTTGATTTTTTTAGCAGCGTATTAAATTAAACATTTTATTCATATTGTAAGATTGTAGTTCAATTTGTTGATCATAATTGGTAAGGATGATGGCATCTTCCTTGATTACATTATTCGCAAGATTCAAATCTTTCCAAAGTACAATTGAATTAAGTTCAACTACTAAATAACTTTGAAACTATTTCTCTATTCATAACAATTTAATTGAAAAATGAATTTTAATTTAAATGAATATTCATTTAAAAAAAAATTAAATTCGATAATAAATGGATATTTAATAAAATAAATAACTCTCAATTTCTGAACTCCATTCTTTTAACATAATACCAAGTTTAAACTCCTACCCCACCCCACCAAAGGGAAAAAAAAAAATGAGTAGGGAAGTAACGGTGTCAATTACCGTTGGCCAAGGCCTTTCACATGACAAAGTTTCAACCCCATGTCCGAACAGAAACAACAAACACCATATGATGCATGGTAATCATGTCACAAACATCCTTTAAGCATGCATCTTAACTAAGATCAGATCCCCGCCAAATAAGAGGATGTATCGCCACAACACGTGGATTATCTAAGCTAAATCTGGCGGCAATCCAAATCGGTATATTTAGTATTTTGACACCACCACCATGATGAGGGGGAGGACATATCCATACTCCTCTAACTACACTCACTACCTTTGGCGCTTTGTCTTCCCTCGCTCTTCATCCAGAACAGTGGCGTTGCCAACTCAAGTCTTCCATTTCATTCCGTTCAATGCAAATGTAAAGGAGGAATTTGGTTCCCTTAGATTTGGTGGGTTTAGTCCTTAAATTGTATTTGTTATTAATTTGATTACATAACTGTAACTCCATTGAAAGTCTATGTGGGCATTTTTTCTAAGTTATATGAGGTCGGATGTCAAATTGGTTATTGCTAGTTTCTTAATTTTCATGAACGAATCTCTTATGTCTTACAGGAAATATTGTTTTTTGAATGCATACTGTAACTCCATTTAAAGTCTATGTGGGCATTTTTTTCATAGTCAGACGAGGTTGGATGCTGAATTGGGTTATTGCTAGTTTCTTTATTTTGATTAAGGAATCTCACATGTCTTTATAAAGACAGGGAAGATTGTTTGTGCCCACTGTATGTATGGCGGGTAATTCAACTCAATTCAATTTCTGGTTGCAGAACATAACATCACAGTTTGTTTGAAGTGTTTTTAGAGGGATTGTGGCCTGATGGTCTACTCTGAGGTTTTTCTGCATCATGATTAAATAAACAGAGCTTTATGGAGGCCAAAGTTTGATTTAGTTGTATATTCGCTTGGCAGGGTAACCAAGATATTGGGAATTCTGAATGGCATCCAAAGTGGATGCAAGAAGACTGCTGCAATATTCGAAGATGGTGATTATCTGACTTTGGATCGACTGTGTCTCACTTTAACAAAGGATGTTACCTTTTCCGATGGAAGCTTCACTGTCTGCATGTGGATTTATCTGATGAAAAGTAGCAAGGGAGACATTATCATAAACCAGGTAAAAGTGGGCCTTCTAGCTATTTCCTTGAGCTGGTTTTGGTAACTTTTTTCTAGGTTAAGGTTAACAGTTTCCTCAGATCATTGTATTATATGGAAATGCACCATCTAACTTAGAGCACCTTCACGTTTAGACGCCAATTCATACTGGGAGCATGTCCAATGGGGTTTGAACTTCGGTCCATCATCATAGCATTTGTTATATCTTATCACTGCACCATTGCCCACTAGACAAGCTGGTTATTTTAATAATGTTTCAATTTAATGGAACTATATACTAATCCATGGGAATCGAACCAAGCTAAAACCACATTGGGCATGCTCCTGTACTAAAGCAAAAACACAAAGACTCAACCTGGCTAGTTTTATTTGTTTTCAATATAATGGAAACATTATTATATTATAATCCACAGGTAATGCACCATCAAGTTTAGAGCGCCCTTTATGCTTAAGAGCCACGACCATGCTATTTTACACTAGTACAAGGAGCGTGCTCAATGGAACTTGAGCTCGGGTCTTCATCATGCCAATTTCTCTGTTTTGTCGGTGGCTAGACAAGCTGGCTTTTTATTTTATTTTAAATATAATATAAAGATACATGATTTTTGTCTGCTGCTCTTTTTTCTATTTTATTTTGGTACTCTTGTTTGATTGGTTTTATGTATTTCTGCATATGAATATAGATGTCGGCTTGTTAATGATCATGTATAGATATAAAAATTCACGTGAATATGAAATTTAGGGGGAACCTCTTTGGCTAAAAAATTCTTGCATTTGATTTTTCCAGGTTCAACAGAGTGGTGAAGCTGCTTTGCCATTTCTCACTTTGGATGGTGACAGGAAATTATCGCTTTTTCCTGCTATGTTGTTTAAATTAGACGTTGATGGTGCTCTTGCTGCTTCTATTGACAAGTGCTCTGTTACTGCTGAACTACCATGCCCTTTAGATAAATGGGTTCATGTTGGATGTGAGGTTAGCTCTTATTGTTTATTATAGTCAAATCGATTTCTAATATAAAAAAATGATTTTGTGCTTCATTACTAATGTGAAAATGTTAAGCCATGTGAAATAGTATGTGGCTCGTTTGGATTTTCCCAAAATCAGTACTTACTAGCGGAGATCCACCTTATTATGGATCTTGTATGTGCTGTGGGGTATACAAAAAATTGAGATGGCAATTCTTTTGCTCTTACAGTTATGTTAAGATAGAATAGCCATCAAGTCTTTTGGATACCCCTCAACACATATCAGATCCATGTTAAGACGTATCTGTGCTAATAGTAGACTTATCCTACCTCCTTTATAGCTACAATCCTTAGAGACAATTGACTTGTAGTTACCTTATCTTTCTGGGTCTTGAATGTGCTACCATCTTGGACAAGTTTTCTCATTTTTTCTTATTAAAAAGAGTTATATATCTA
The DNA here is from genome assembly GCA_007258455.2 of Sequoia sempervirens. Lineage (NCBI taxonomy): Eukaryota > Viridiplantae > Streptophyta > Pinopsida > Cupressales > Cupressaceae > Sequoia > Sequoia sempervirens. Next base: position 60,746 of record VDFB02285482.1, on the reverse strand, counting down.
TAGCAGTGTTGGCAGTGAATATTCCCCACTCATCCACCGACACACACACATCAAAATTCCAAGTTGTTGTGGGTGCAAAATGTGTCTCTCATCACAAACCAGCTCTTTAAATTAACACAGATCTCCAGTACTCCTTAAAACGAACAAAAAAAGCAATCATGACTGGATATGACTAACTAGAAAATTAAAAAGCATCACCTCAAAATGACTTGTATATTCAAGGTCCCTGTTCAAAATTCATGTATTGAGATTTACATGATAGCTTCACTGGAACAATCATAGTGGCATTCCATTTACACGGCATAACCCATGGTTAAAATGGGAAAATCATGGGAATTGATCAACAATTTACTATTTGTAAAAACAGAAAAGAGCACTTTGATAAAGGGTTTGTGAAAATCTGATAAGGCCAAAACTAGAGTGGAACGCATGGCAGTCTTGAGAGAAGTAAATAACAATTCAGCTGCATTTGTCCAGACAAAGGAGTTCTTTTTGAGCAGGGCACTCAAGGGCCCAACAATTTTGCCATAGTGGTGAACAAACTTGCAATAATAACTTGTCATGTCTAAAAAACCTTGCGAGCTTTTGAGGGACTTAGGTCTTGGTCACTCTTGCATCACTGCAATCTTCTTGGGATCAACTTGTACATCAGCATGTGAAACAATGTGGCCTAAATACTGCACCTGTTGGACTTCAAAGGCACACTTAGAGCACTTTGCAAAAAGGGTTCCTTTAAAATATTGAGTGCGATCTCCACATGGCGAAGATGTTTGGCCTAGGTGTGATTGTAAATGAGAATGTCATCAAAGAAGACCAAAATTAATCTGCACAGGCAGCCACAAAATATTACATTCATGAGTGTTAGTTTTATGATCAGAAATATAAGCAATCAGAAAATGCAACACATGAACAATAACCACAGCACTTTTACCCTGGGAAAACCCTCCTACTCGAGGGAGAAAAACCCAGCAACAATATTTTCTTTATAAATCAGATAAAAGAAGTGCAGAAATCTGCTTACAATCAGTCCTTACTCAAGGCTGAGTCTGAAACAAATAATGGAGACACTTCTCCTTATAATGGAACTGCTGTTAAACAGCCTGAACTCTCTTGCTGCTGATAAAGGCAAACACTTGCTGCTGATAATAGGCGAATATTTGCTGCTGATAAGGTGCGAATGTCTGCTGATAAGATGGCGATCTGCTGCTAAGTTCAAATTCCTTCTTGAGAAAAAATACGAATGGAAATAAGAATGAATTGATGATCAAATGAATGATCATTGCCTTGAATATATACAAACCGAGGTGTCTCTTCATATGCGTCGGCCTCATTTAGAAAACAATGCGACTTTCCATTTGAGTCGCCCCCCAAGATAAATAAATTAATATTTATAGCAAGTCTGACTTGCTTTTATTTATCTTTCATTTATTACATAGATTTGAGTGAAGGATATCACCCACTGCTATAACATCAACACTCCCTCTTAGCTAGGTAGGTATCCTTCCAGATATTCATGTCATGGAGTCTCTCAACATGATACCCATAATGGCTACACCCACATCTTAGTCTCAGAGAAGTACAAGAGTTCATCACAAAGTCTCTCAACATGATGTCTCACCTCGGTCTCAAAGATGAACAAGGGCTCGCACCTCATATTTCTCCGTCTCAAAGAAATATACACTACAAGGGCTTTCACCTCATATTTCTTCGTCTCAGAGAAATATACGCTACAAGGGCTTTCACCTCATATTTCTCTGTCTCAAAGAAATATACACTACAAGGGATTTCACCTCATATTTCTCCGTCTCAGAAAAATATACACTACAAGGGCTTTCAGCTCATATTTCTCCGTCTCAGAGAAATATACACTACAAGGGCTTTCACCTCATATTTCTACGTCTCAGAGAAATATACACTACAACAAGTCTTCATGATGATGTGACTCCCTCTGAAGCTTCAAGTACGGCATCAACCTCCTGACCTCCTCGTCCAAGGTTGCCTTTGTTGGTTTGTCAGACTCCCTCTGAAAGTTAATTCCTCCTCTTCGAAGAAACTGATTGACTTTAGAATAAGAAACCTTCTGAATTGACTTTAGAACTTGGCTCCTTCTGAGATGTCCCTATGTCAATTTCCGCAGAAGAAACATGTTGTGTAGATCTTAATTTGCAATCTCGAGCAAAGTGACCGTACTTATCACACCTGAAACATTGAATGTGAGAGAAATCCTTCTTCTTTGGTTCTAGGGCAGAATCTGATTCTCTGTCTCTATTCCTCTTTCTTCCTTTGCCTCTATCTCTAGAAGTATGTGTAGCAAGAACTTGATTTTCTACATCATGATAGTTTTTCCCAATTCCTCTTGCTGCCAACTTGGACTCTTCTTGAATACAATCAGCTCGAAGACGATCAAACTTGGGCAACTTGGATCTCCCACTGATGCTCTGAATAAAGGGTTCCCAAGATTGAGGAAGACCATTTAGTGCCAACATAACAAGATCTCTGTTTGCAATTATATCCCCAATAGTGCTCAACTGATCTCTTAAATCAATGATCTTCATAAAGAATGAGATGACTAAATCTTCTTTAGCCATTTTTACATGGTGAATTTGTTGTCTCAAAGCAAGTGCTCTGCTAGTGTTGTTGATCTCATACAATCCTTTTAGAGTATCAAACATTTCTTTAGCTGTCTTCAACTTGGAGATGATCGGTACTAGGTGATTCATCACAGAGTCTATCATGATCTTTCTAGCCTTCGTGCCATTTTTCTTCCACTAGATTTTCTCAATATCATCGGAAGGCTTGAGCATATCACTTTCCATGAAATCAAGAAGATCATTCTCCTCTAATGCAATGAGTACCCTGGGTTTCCAAGAGTTGAAGTTTGAAGCTCCATCAAGCCTATCTTCTACCTTGACACCGCTCACCATCTTCTTTTTCCGCACAAATTTACCTTGAAAGATCTGCCCTAGATGAAAAGTTGACTTGATTGCTTACACAAATCTGATTAGATCTTTTCTTAGACCCGCTCTGATACCATGTTAGTTTTATGATCATGTTGGCGTTTAAATTAGCACCTCTGGAGTGCTGATTGTAAATGTTCAGCTATTTCAAATGTTTTGCAACACTTCTTCATTATTTAAAGAGAAGTCCCTCTTTGCTGAAAGCAATGCGTAAGGAAGGGAATAGTAAACTAAGGTCCCTGTCTTTTTGTACTTCAGCGGTAGGACACAAGGGTGCACAAACACAATGTGCCGCAGCTAAGCTTTTTTTCTGGTTTCTGCAGATCTTAACTACGACTATTCTAGCTTTTAATCTATCCAATACCTTCAAGGTAAACAGAGCATGAGGGTAAAGGAGCGGGAATGAAGGGTTGGATCACTTGAATTCGCCGTCTCCTCAGAATATGACCGAGGCTCTGAACTCTCGGGTATACACTGGGATAAGGTTGGTACAAGCAAACACTCTTTACGGTAAACTAAATCAGAGACCTGCCAAGGAGGAGGAAACCCTATCCGAGGTATGGGCTAGGAAATGGTTTACAAGAAACAACAAATTAACGATGTCTTGGCCAACAAGCTTGCTAAGGAGGAGGAACCCCTATTCGAAGTATAGATTGAAGGACAATACATTAAACAACAACAAACGATAACTGTTAATGACAAATATCCGAGGAGGAGGAAGCCCTATCCGAGGAGGGAAATGAAACAACAAGCTATTTGAAACAAGACGTGGAAATAACTCAAATAGGTAGATCAAAATGCAAGCGCCTTCTGATATTCTTCTTCAAGCTTTATCAACGAATTACAAAGGTTGGGATAGCAAAGGCACGGAATCATGCACAATTACAATCGACCAACAAACTCTCATCCAAGAGTGAACAAATATCCGCTTTCAAAGGTGTTGGCAACAATGGCGCAACAATTTTGCATAGCAAGTAAAAGTTGAACAAACAATGAGCCCAAGGCTCTTATTTATAGAACTCAAAGGAGTGGGCAACCCCAAAATCTCTTTGAGTTAACAATGAGTTCTTGCCAATCAATTAGCAAGATTTATTCCTAAAAAGGGGGAACAAGCAGTTAACTGGAAGACTACTTCAGTTAACTGAAAGTAAACAAAGAGTCAACTAGAAACTACTTCAGTTGATTGAAAGTAAACTAAAGGTGAACTTTAATGTAAGTATCCCTCCAAAATAGACATCCACATTTAGTGGAGATCTACGATCCACAAATCATGGAAGCCGATTAGACATCCTTAATCAGTGAGATCTGACAATGCATGATTTATGGGATATGGAGTTAATTTGGAAAGAAGCATCAAGTTAACTCCAATTACATTTAATGTCATCTTGAGTTGACTTGGAAAGAAGCATCAAGTCAAACTCAAGTATCATAAATGCCACTTGGAAGGTGTAGGACGTCCTTCTTTGGTGTCTTTTCACACTTCACCATTTCCGGTCAACAACTCCTTGATCCATGTGTTGACTTCTTCCGTTTCCGGATAATTAATGCTTTGATGACACGCCATCTCCTCTTCTTGCGCAAGTTGTTGCTCTTGGTAACTTTGGCGGCTCCATGCTTGAACTGAGCCTCTTACTTGGTGGCAAATAAGGTGCTATTTGAAATATGCTAACCAATTTTTTCGATGAAGTAACACAACATAACCAGCACTTAACCAACTTGATTAGCGTTAGTTCCAAATAGAAAACCAAACTTGAAAAGAACTCACACCAAGAATGCACACTCAATCCCAATGAGGAATAGGTGTTGTCATATGGTGGAGAAGCTAAATGAAAAATACTTGAAAGAAACTACTCAACGTCAAGAATGTGCACTCAAGATCCCACTGAGGGCGAGGTGCTAACATATGACGGAGTGTTGAATTGAAACTAGAAATGAATAGGCGGATAACCGGCCATGAAGAGCATTTCCACACTACCACCAAACAGTGGGGGGAAAATATTACAATTAAAACAATTCGTCCGCTGCGGCGGGCATCCACAGAGTTGTGGGGATTCACCACTTGAGAGTGGGTACAAGAGTAATACAAAACCAATTATCCACACTGGCGGTAAACCATCCAGGGGTACTAATGTGAAATTAAAGAAAGAATTGCAGCAATAAAGGACTGGAATAGTACTACTGTTTACAGTCTTACAATATGGAAAAAGAGCTGCAAAATACATGAAAATTACAATAGATTCAATGTACCATGATACTAGATGATTCCATGTTAGACATCAACAATAAATGATGAAGAAAGGACTGAAGATTCAAACTTAAACAAGTCTGATGTAAAATAACAATTCTGGAAATTCTGATCAGCAACTATGAAATTCAAAGAAATATTCACAACTCACTTAAAATACCTCCGTTTTGTGTGAAACGAAAACCAATGAGTTGTTGGAAGATAGGCGCCCAACATTAGATGAAGAAACAGCAACAAAAACTCGTAATTTAATTCTTACACGAATCCCAATGCAGCAAGAATGGTACGGCCTTCATGAGGGGCGGTTTTGACAAGTAAAAATCAACAACTCAAAATTAAAATCTGAAACTCTCAAGATGAGTGCCTTGGGTGTGCAGGAATGGATTGGAAAAGTACCCACAAGCAAAGCTAAATTCACACAAAATTTGTATGCCCAAAAATCACTTTCAGCTGTGGTGCATCAGCAACTAAAGCCCGGAAATATCATTAAAAACTTCAAGTTGTTGAGCTCAATCTACTTCAATTACGGATGAGAAGCAACGTGCATAAAGGAAACCAACTAGGTGTTGCATTTCAAACCACGAAATTGGATTGAAACTAGGAGGTAAGCATCCCTCAGTAAAACCAAGTTGTCATTTTGGCTGACATAACATTAGCATAAACATTGGATGCTCAACTCTTCAAATAGCAGCAATATATAAGCTTCAGTTGGCAAATGAAGCAACAAGAACTCTTCAAATTTCAAGAAGTTGAATCACTTCAACTTCCAAAAGGGCCCTTCACCTTTTGCCTTTTACTTTGAAATAATAAAATATCATTCAACTTCCCCTTTAGGCATCCATTTCATGTGCAACAGTAAGCATTTATTAAATAATTAAATGCTCCTTGACTATGTCCCCTTCTTCAAAACAACTTGAGTCATCAAAGCCTAAGTGAGGTACAACTTCAAGACATGAAAATTGACTATATAAAACTTCGGTCAAGGAGAAAACCAAACCCAAAGCCAAACTAAGACTGATGGATAACAAGATGACTTGAGTTGAACTGCTGATGATGCCACTGCCAAAATTAGACTTACTAAAAATAGCCACTGCCAAAATAGTAAGTTTACCTCAAAATAATGACGAGAACTAAAGCTGGAAACAGAGACTTAATGAAGACAAGCGAACCCTTGCCAAAATTAGTATTTACTAAAAATAGTAAATACCTAGAAGCATACAAACCTCCAAACAGAAACCTAATTTCACTTTTGATCAACCTAAGTTCCCGGAAATAGGCTATCCAGTCAAAGAAGTATGGCAAAATGGGGACATTACATTATTGCCATAAAGAGGTCAAGGTAAAATGAATCTTTCTACTACAGATGTTGCTTTCTTTCTTCTTTGTTAATTAATTGTTGTGTCTCAGCGGAGATGTATTCTTTTCAAAGATAAAGATCACCGCATTTGTTGATGATGTCGTTTGCTCTCCAACAATATGTGTAGGATCTAGTTGGAGAGTTGCTGGTGCAAGGTCTGCTTGTTCAATTGGAGCCCAAGGACACCAAATTGTCAATCTATGAAGAAAAACTCGCTTGTTGACTGCAAACACGAATATGTTCAGACAGTTTCTAAAACCCCTAAAAATAGCGCCTTGTCGAGAAGTATTTTTTCGGAAAAAATATGGCACATGGGTTTTGTTCGTGCTTCAATGTTGAACAAACACAGTTCCTCATAATTTTGGTTCTGAAACTTTTTCAGAAAAACCCCCAAAAATAGGGCAACAAGTTTGTCAGTGCAGGAAAATCGTGAGATGGGTTTTCACTAAAGGTATGTTGAATCTACCTAGTTGATTAGATCTGATGTAGCTTGTTGCCTTTCTGTAATATGCAAGAAAACCTAAGACAAGAAGAGAGGAAGTAGACAGAAGATGGATTGGAAACTTTTATCTGACTCCCTGAGAAAATCTGTCTCTAAATCCAACCTCAGATTAGCAATCTTCTTCTGCTTCAGATCTGCAAGAAATATACAACGGATGAAAAACTTGGCCAGATCTGTAAATGGCATCCTTGAGAGCTTATGGCTGTTCTTGATCATCAACCTGCAATGAAATAATGAAGTGGGATGCCAATACCTTGATTACATAGACTCAAGCCTTAGATCCACAAGTTTGGGGACTTAACTCATGATCAAAAGTTGTTTTGGCTTGATCTGAAGTTCAAAAAGGTGATTTCCACTGATCGTGGACTGAGTTGGCCAAGTTTATCTCAAAATATCTTGACTTTAGTCAACAACTTGGCCTTTGACTTCTTCTAGGTGTCCCTTTTGAGTTTTAAAAGTTTTTTATTATTTTCTCTCTTGAATGACCTCAGTTTGATCTGAATCTGGCTTGATCTATTGATCTTGAGCTGTTGCTGACACATTCACTGTTGAGTTGGATCTATCCTGAAGAGAAGTGCCTGGGAGACATGATGGTAAAAAGCTGAGTTCAGGGCTTCAAAAGAAAGGGCGCCTTTTCCAAGAAAGGGCGCTTTTGCTTGTGCCTTGGTAAATTTTCAATCTTCATTCTTCAGCCTTTTGAAATGGCCTCTCGTGCTTTGATCTGGATTTCTCGTTGGTCAGAGAATTAGATGTTCTTGTTTGATATCTTGTTAGGTATCCAACTCTGTTTCGCCAAAGATGACTGGAGTTGGAAAATCCAAAAGTCATTTTAGGGTTCCTTTATTCAAGGGCGCCCCTCATTGAAAAAGGCGCTTTTTTCCTTCAGCATGGTTATCTTCATCTAAAAAGTTGCCTAGTTTGATCCTGATTATTTGTTGACTGCCTCATCAGATGCCTGTGCTTGCAGTTGCGTTGCTGAGATCTACCTAGGCTGAGAAGATTGTCTTGGGAGGCCTTTGGTCTTTTGTCAGCATCTAGAGGTCCAAAAGGAAGGGCGCCTTTCTTTTGAAAAGGCTCTTTTTTCTTTGATCTTCACCTTTGAAATTCATTTCCTTATATTTCTTCAACTACCTCTTTTCACTTCGTCAGCAACTACTTATGATCAACTCATCAAATGATTTAGCTGTTTGTTTCATTGTCGAGCCAGCAAGCAAACGCCAAGGATGACTGCCTTGGATGATTCAACAGGTTGCATCTGACCTTTAAAGATCATGGGTGCCCCTACTTGAAAAAGGCTCTTTTCAGCACGTGAACTTGTTTCTCCTTCATAACGTTTCCAGAGTCAGTCAAATTTTGACCTTTTTGGGTTTCAGGAATCTCCTTCACCAAACAACATCATTTTAGACCTTTTCTGCCATGGTTGCGTCGTTGAAGCTTTTGAAGCTTAACTTTCAGCACTTGGTACTGGCCAATCTGCCATTAATGGTTGTGGAGCTCCTAACTTTGTTCCTGAAAAATAGAAATAGACCCACCAAAGTAAAACATGCCTTTTGATGATTTTGACTTGACCGATCTGATCGTGAAGCCTTTTAATCCTATCAAAATCATTTTCAATCAATTCTGGGAAGGTCCTATTTTCGGGGGTTTCCCTGAAAATAGGGGCGTAAAACCCTGATTTTCAAATTTTCAGAATTTTGCACATGTTCCTTGACAGAAACCCACAAAGACCCTATGTTTGGTTTGACCTAAAACAGACTTTTAACGGCATTTTAACAAGATTTAGCTCAATTTATACAGAATGCCAAAAAAATTATTTTGGGTACAACACGCTTATTGATGCGGGTTCTGTGACCTCAACCAACATTAGAATAAAATACCCAATAGAATATCCTACTCTCTCTTGAACAAAGTCTCGAATGTGCTAAGCTAAGTGATCACAAAGTAGACTCCAAGGTCCCTGATGCGTATAGGATAGTCTCAGTTGGTTTGCTATGTTTTGCTGGTATTGCAAGGGGGACTTGCGCTCAATTTATTGGTTCAATCTTTCTTCCTTTAAGACTCTTACAACAACTTTTCAACACTTTGTGTCATGTCCCCAAAATCGTACCATTTAGTCAACAAAGAAGCATATCTAAAATTATTAATTATTTAATTATAATTGTTAAAAAAAACAATATTATAATTATAAATAACATTATAAAATATAAAATATAAAATATTATATAAATATAAAATATAAAATGAATATTAAATAAATATATAAAAAATATATAATTATCAAATACAAATTTATACTAAATAAGATAATGTTAACCTAAAATATAAGATTATGATTATCAATGTAAAATTATAAAACATTAAACATTATAAACATCATAACTTATATTCTAAAATCACAAAAATTATTAGAAGAAACATTATGTTTAATGAGGAACTGATCGACCATTAGACACAAGTGAACCGATCGTGTTTTTTGATGACACACCGAACACTCTAGAATAAAGAGTCCAAAGACGCTCTATCCTCTCTTGAAAAATTACCTCTTATGCTAAGATTGCTAGAAAGGTCATACAGTAATTCCAATGTTTCGTTTGGGGGGATGGTCAAGCTCAATGGATGATGTGATATGCTGATTTCACAAAGGGACCTTGGATAATGAACTTACTCAAAAGTAGGGATTTGGATTGATGTGATGTTGAATGCTCTTGTATTTTTGGGATTTTCAGTTTTTGAGATAAAATAAAAGAAAAAGGGATGAGGGTTTAGAAACTAGACTTACGCTAAACTTCTCCTACGAACTTAAGAGACAAATGCTGGATAGTGAAATTTAAACCAATCTTTGCTTTGCCAAGCAAAATGACTACAACTAGACAAAGATGGTGCAATCTTCAAATGGGATTTACGAACAATGTCCTATTACACAATACCACCATCAATTCGAACAATGTATATAGGTAATAGAATTCAAGTTAAACAGTTTCAACGTTCAGACTAACCTTGCACATCAAATTGAAAATCATTCAATTGAAAAAGGTATGAACTAACTTCACTATTTCCAACACTATCAATCTTTCATTCATCTAAAGAAATGTTAAAACTAATTTACTTTATTGAAGAAATTATGAAACCATGCAAGCTCTCAAAATAACAAATGCTCAACTCTGAATCAAATTATTATTTGAATAGCACTAGTAGCAACAATTTCACAAGTCTCTCCTTGAATGAATGAAATGCGTGGGGTTTATATAGGCACCCCAATTACAAAGCAACGGCCCAGATTGATTTGAGATCAATTGCCAAGATTACTTCAAGAAACCCTAACCCTAAAAAGCATAACCAACTCAAAGGACACATGGCACAAGCAAGACGAGCCACTTGGAGTATGGAAAACAACGACACCTTGCGAATCACTCGAGCAAATGGGAATCCAAAATGCAATTCCCCTTGGATCGCTCCCTAGATGCAAATGCAAGAAATTTTGCTAACACGAAATCCAGCTCCTCCATTGATATGCTCGGCATAGAATCTAGTTGCACTCCCATTATGTCCAAGGTTTCAAGGCACTGGGTAAAAGTACTTTCCCACCTATCTTCCTGTTTCTGAAAGTTATCCATAAAAGTCAAAAGGGAAGACATATCATCAAGCTGATTCTCTGTAACAATCTGCACTTCCTTGAAGTAAATATTCATTACATTTTTCTTCAATCCTTCTAAATCCAAGCCATTTGCATCATGATGCTCCTGCCCTGTTAATCCTTCAAGAGAAGTGAGGATTTTAAACTGAATTTTTTCAATTGCATTCCGTATAACAGCACATTCTTCCTTCATTCCATCATATATCTTCCTTTTAGCCAATAAGGAATGATACCACCTGCTGAAATCATACGAGGCTCCTTCCTCAATAACACCTTCTTGGATTAATATTTGCAGGGAAACTTCCTTTAAAACCTTCAAACGAGGTATCACTTTGTCATTTACGTACTGAAAGTCTTCCCAATTGTCTTCAATTTGACCAATTTCTGTCATAAGCAAGGCAGATCTGTCATAAGTCTGAGCACATTTCTCCAAGAATTGCTCCATCTGTTTTGAGATATTGTTGATCCAACTCTTAGTTGCTTGGCTTGTGATCCTCATAGCTTCAAGAGTATCAACGGATTCTGGAGGAAGAGATGATGGCGGAATAAAAGCTTCACTTTCTTGGCGCAAAGGGGCTGTTAGCTGCTGAATGAACTCTATCAGCCTTAAATTTTCTGATTCTAGCCTTTCCTTCTTCTCCTCTGTTTTGTCGAATTTCTCCTTGATGGCCTTGGAAGTGTCTGCTAACTCATGGAAATCTTGATCTATCGTGGTTGGCCCAATGTCTAACGTTGTAATATCATAGTCCATAGGAGTGATCTGATCTCTTGGCTTGTCAATTTTTGGGGCTGCAACTTGTAAGATTCGAGATCCTGCTTCATTCCTGGTAATCTGAGAATACTTTTTAGGCTTCCTTGGCATTTTAGCTTTGCCAATCCTCTCTAGGAAGTCTTGCATGCTTTCAACTGGTTGAACTTCATCTAGTGGTCTAGACTTTTTCATCAAACTTTCAGTCAACCAAGCTGGGATAGTGGATAATTCCATCCCATCCTCTAATTGAATATCATCATTAATTCCTTTCAGAGCAGAAATTACTTCATCTCCCAGCTCTTCATTGTTTTCAAGGACCTCAGTATCCCCTATGCCTTCAATCATCAATGTATCACCTCCTTCCAAACTCTCAGTGAGGGCTTGCTCTTGGAGAGAATCCAACTGTTCTAACTCTTGAAATTCGACCTCTTGTTCATGGCTTGGTTCGATCTCAGCAATGGACACCTTTTCTATTACTCCAACAGATAAAGTACTTGAAGATGATGGAATTTCACTCACTTTTTGCTTCTTACTCTCCAATTCTCTGTCAGCTGCTTCTTTTTCCTTCGTGTGAAGATCTTCACTCACTACCTTTCTCTTGCTAGGACATGAAAGTTCATCAAGACTTTCTCCAACTGCCTCACCCTGGCTTTCCTTATTGCTCAATGTGGCATAGGTAAGAGTAACTCCTTTTCTCAATCTGTTGATCTGATTATCTGCCCACTCCCTAGAATAAGCTATAATATCCTTCATCAATATGTCCAAATCAGTCAACTCAGGTTGTATCCAGTTGGGCAACAAGATAGGCTTGTTCTTTTCCTGTTCAAATTGAGGATGCACGTAGTCTCCGTTGTCCTTTACCTGGTCAGGTATAGGGAATAAGTCACACCTTTTTACAAGTTCAATTGGAATTCTGGACCAGATCTTCTTCCTGACTCCATATTCGTCCACCAAGTTAGACCAATAGTCTTCAATCTGCATAACATGAAGGGACTTCTTCCCGTGAACTCTCAAGTATGGATCATAATCAGACCTTGGATTATAAATGCCGAACTTATAAAATTGCAACTCTAACTTTGCTGCCTTGGCTGATTGCAATGAGGGGCAGACTTCTAGCATTTTCCCAATTGCAACAGGAAAATCCACTCCTTGTTTGTTCCTTTTCCCTTGAATAGAATCTATACACGCCAATTGCCTTGCAACTTCAAGCATAACAATCTTGTCTGTTGGATACCGAGGAAGTCTATGCGGAGCATCTGAGAATCCATGAACTCTTATGTATGTAAAGGTCGGAAACTGGATGAACCAAGATCCGAATTTATCAAGCATCACCATAGCCTCCTTAGATAGCCTTTTTTGAACTGCTCCTTGAAGCACTCGCGTGATATACATAAGGAAGGCGTCATTGGTTATCTTATAATTGTCCTTGTAATGCAACTGGAGCTGCGGGTAACAATCATATGCTTTGAGCTGATCTTTTCGAAGTCCAACTTCCCCTTTGCAAATCAGTCCTCTATACTTAGTAAACCGTGCCAGGATATAAACCACGTAGGAACTCATATAGAAGGTTTTGGTCTTCTCCAAGTTTCTCAACTGGAAATCAATGTTATCACTTATTAACTTTGCCCAATTTATTGCTTCCATTCCCAATACGACCTCCTCCACATATGAAAACATCCATACTTCGAAGAAAGCTCCTTGAGAAGTACCCATAATCCTGTTCAGCATATGAATCATGTCACTGTATTCTGGTTTAAAATCTGTGCAAATTAATCTTTTTGGCAACTTAGAGCGATGTCTTTTGGGTTCCTTGATCCAGTTAGAATTGACTATGTCCATACAGGATTCTTTGGCTTGATCAAACATGGCCTGTGATTCCCTTTGAGTCCTGTTCAACATTTTTTGACGATGAGGAATACCAAATACCTCTCTGACTGAATCCTCCGTGAAATATGCCAAAGTGATCCCATTAGGTGTTTTAATGGATCTTGTCTGTGGATTGTATCTTCTGGCACACTCAACCATTAGCTCACTGCACTGAACTGCAGGTGGAAATCCTGCTGCTTGATGAAGTCCGGACTTAACGATGTTAGTTGCAATAGGTGTGGGCATTTCGTGCTGAGTACCAAACATCCTTTTCTTGTGTTGAATGCATTGAACTGCTCAAAGTTGGTATCCGCTACCTTCTTCCATTTCGAGGACAATTGAGATTCTGGATAAAATTCCTTGAGGACTTCCTTTACTTGGGCTTTTCTAACTCCACCTCCTACGTTCTTTGAAGTAGACATTGTGCCTGTACGAAGCTCGAAGTTAGAAATCAAAGAAAACAATTTTATGGCTGGAGAAATTTTTAAAATTAATTAAAAAATCCAGAACTTGATTGAAAAGGCTGATTAAAGAATAAATTCTTAATGAAATTTTATCCGCCTTTATTGTTTTTAAAGAGCATTCATGGAAATTTTAAATAATTTTCTGGATTTTTAAAGATTTAAACTGAAGTTTTCTCAAATCCAAGATGAAAAATCCTTTTCCCTTCTTTAAATTTGCCAGTAATAACCTTGCAGCTGCTTGAGAAATTTGGAAATGGAAGAGAAAAATCCAACCCTATGTTCTGGAATCAAAAATCTCTTTGCAGCTGAAGAGGAGAAAAAACGTCCTTAGCTTGTGAGAAAATTTGACTTGCAAATAATGAAAAATAAGCTCACAAGGCCTTCTTTTATAATAAAATCTTTCCATATTGGTTTAGGTCGACTTCTTCTTTAATTGGGTGCCTTTGCTTTAAAACGAAAAAAGCAATCTTATCTCTTTTTTGATTTTTTGACTTTTCAACCAAGGGCGCCCTTTCTCAATAATTGATAACTTTTTAATAAAATTTAAGTTATTTAAAACTTCTTGCCTTGTGCAAATTCGACCCCCAAGTGGATTTATTCACTTTCCAACTGGATTTTTCAACCTTTCATCAAGGTAACTCTTTGCCTTAGTCAATTTCTTCAATTTTCACCTTGGAAGTTCAATTTTCAACTGGACTTTTTAACCCTTTAAGTGAATTTCGACCTTATATAGAATTCTTGAAGTCCCATTCGAATTCTTCATTTGCCTTAGTCAATTTTTATACTTTTCAAATTGGAATTTTGAATTATTCAACTGGATTTCCCTTCAAGGACGAATTTCAACAGGATTTTTCAAGTGAATTTCAAAGATTCTACTGGATTTCGCAAGGGCGCACCTCTTCAGCCTTAGGCAAATTTTATCACAATTTTCTTGCTTTTTACTTGATTTTTCAATGATTTTCTCTCTTGATGGCGCGATTTTTCAATTGATTTTTTAGCTTTTGCATGCGCCTTTTCCTGCTTTTCTCACTTTTGCATGCACTTTCATCTCACGTGCTTTTCTCATCTTTGCATGCGCTTTTCTCATGATTTTTTCGATTTTTTAAGACTTCTGCTTGATTTTTGCTTGCTTTTTAATTCCAAAAGTGGAAACTTTCGACTCCACTGCCTTGCGAGACCTAGCACTTTCTAAAAATAGAAACTTACTAAAAATAGAAAAAAGCAAAAAGCAACTTTCTAAAAATAGTAAATTTTAGATTGGTCCAGAAATGCCAAAAACGAAAAAAGCAAAAAAGCAAAAAAGCAGAATCCCTAAAAAAGAGGAAGTGTCAGAATTGAAGGAAAGCACAGGCGATCCTCGTCTATCGGGTCTTCTAAGCACTTCTATGACGTTTACATTCAGTTTCAGGCCCAAATTCTCAACTTGGCTCGGGTGATGACTCCAGACTTTGACATGAAATTTTCAAGACACCAGAGACTATGAAATTGCCACTCAAAGCTAAACCCTAAGAGCAAACCAGTGAGGGTCCCCATTTGCAATGGGGCGATGTGTGAAATAGGTCACAACAAGACACAAGTGAACCGATGTACCTCTTGGGATCAATTCAGCGCGGTCTGGAGAGTCACGACCTTGATCAGGCCATTAAGAGAAGATCCATGCCAGATCAGAGAGGGAGGAAGGAAAAAGGGGGAAGAGAATTCTATAATGCCGTTTTAAATCAAGAATCGGGCTATGCCAATTAACCCCATATGAATTCACAATATTGAAACAAAGACTTGTCTGTTGGGTTGCCGATGTAATAAAGACAAAGACTTCAGAAAATAGAAGGGACGCAAAAGACACATTTCCAGCGCAGCCATATCACAAAGGGACCGTTCAAAGTAGACAACCTGGAAGTTGCCAAGGAATCGTGTGAGAAAAATCAAGCTTGAGACCAGACGTCGCTGGGTGGTAATCTGGCTGCAAGGAGAAAGCACGATTCAAGAGTCAAATAAATACAAGTTTGTTGGAACCATCTTGTTCAAATTGTTTGTTTCTGGCGATTAATGAAGGTGACGTGTTCTTCATTTGGTGGACACAATCTTCTTGGATGGACGTCTTCCCCAACTCAAACAGGGGCGACTTAATTCCAGGTTTAGCTGTATGCATTCAAATATAACTATAATCGGTTCTAGTCTCAATTGCTTTCAAGAAATATATGGAAATATACTGTTGGCATAAGCAGCCTTCCTGTATTTGCATTATTACATCAGTGGTATTCAGAAGTCCTGTCATTACATTACATACCAGTATTAAGTGAGTTGCTACCATCCGCTGGCAAGATCACTGTCTTATGAATAGAAAATATTGAAAGAGCTTTAATTAGTTTGGTAAATACATGCACAGTGTCTATAATAGTGTCAATCGTTATGCAAATGATTAGTTGCATTTCATTTACAAGCATCATATGAACTTGATAAATCAGAGAGCATTGCATTTGCATATCCCTTTTCTTGGAGGTCAATTGGCATTATAGTTATGTCATTTTAGGCACTTCAACATCATCATTCCAAGAGAGAAACAAAACAGAAACCAATTACCAACATTCAAGGATGAGCAAGCAAACTGTTTAGCGGAATGTCCAAAGGCAATAAACAAAAAATTTATATCAGAATAGTTGGGAACATCACAGTGGTATCAGAGCATCGGTCTTGCCATCTTGTAGGGTAGAAGTGAATGCGGACCTACCATAGGAAAGGAACTATGGCTGATAAATTGGCCAAAGAACTTAAAGCCTTCATGAAGCAGACAAACAAAATGTTTGAGAGAACTAATTAGCTGATCCTCCAGGCCCTCCAAAGCATGAATCACAACAATTCCAATGGAAGAACAAATCCAAGAAAGGAACTGCACTCAAACCATTCTAAAAATGAACACTCAACTCAAAGCTCCACACTAAGACCAACCATGCCTCCGTTCATTCAAAAGGTCATTGAAGAAGAAGAAGAACCAAACACTAATAGTGCAGAAGACATAGCACTTATGTATGCTGAGTTAGACCCTGCAGTTCAGAAACTCGTGCCTTTCAAAGAATATTATGAAGTCAAGACCCAAGCCAACCCAAGCAAAAGGAAGAATCAGACCAGCAAAGACCTTAGATCTCAAGTTAATAAGATGACATTGCCATCTTTTGACGGTTCCGGAAAGACCGCGGCACAATCATGGGTCCAAAAGCTTGATACTTATCTTTCCCTCAGCCCCATGACTGAAGAGGATGAAATCAAATTTGCTGTCCTACACCTATCAGGAATAGCTCACAATTGATGGCACCATGGACTCATCACACAAGGTCACCGGAATATAACCACCTATGGTGGGTTCACTCAAAAACTCATCAATAGATTCGACCAAAGGCATCCCGAGTGGTATTTCAAGGAACTCACCCAACTAAGGCAACAAGGAACGGTAGAGGAATACACAAATGACTTCCAAAAAATAGTTGTCATGGTCCTCAACCTATCTCAAAGAAGGCTCACCTATCTATTCATTGAAGGACTTAAGGAATCAATCAAGAATATAGTAAATCCATTGGAGCCCCAAACCATGGGGGAAGCAATTCAAAGAGCCATGAAAGTGGAATCCAGCTCTCCAAAGGAAAAGGCTAAGAACCCCTTGCTCAAGTCACAACCCAAACAAGACCAACGGAAGGAAGATGATGGAAGAAAAGCATGCCACTTTTGCAGTGAACCATGGGTCATTGCCCACCGATGCCTTGACAAGGAAGCCAAAAAACGAAGGAAAGAATTAATGGATAGAGGCTTATGTTTCAAATGCAATGAACCTTGGGGACAAGACCACAAATGTAAGAAGGGACAAATACACAAGATAGAGGAAGCTTTGGATGAAGAAATAGGAGAAATTTCTACTAAAAAGGCAAAGTGAACTCTTGGATGTAATATCTTCAAAATAAGTTAATAAGACATTCTTTGAGAACAAGGACATTCTTAATAAATATTGAGATTTGATTAAGGACATTCTGGGTGAGTATCAAAAGTTTGGCCCTCCATCAGGTACGCCAACCCCAGGGTTGGGGCCAAGAGGTTGAATGAATAGGTGTTCATTTCGTGCTCTTGGGCTTGATTGGGGGGAAAGAACTACATCCATCAAGTACGCCAACCCCAGGGCAGGAGCCAAGAGGCTGAATGACTAAATGTCATTCCGTGCTCTTGGGCTTGATTGGAAAAAGAAAATACATCTCCATCAAGTACGCCAACCCCAGGGCAAGGGCCAAGAGGCCGAATGACTAAATGTCATTCCGTGCTCTTGGGCTTGATTGGAAAAAGAAAATACATATCCATCAAGTACGCCAACCCCAGGGCAGGGGCCAAGAGACCAAATGACTAAATGTCATTCTGTGCTCTTGGGCTTGATTGGAAAAAGAAAATACATCTCCATCAAGTACGCCAACCCCAGGGCAGGGGCCAAGAGGCCAAATGACTAAATGTCATTTCGTGCTCTTGGGCTTGATTGGAATAAAGAAAATACACATCCATCAAGTATGCCAACCCCAGGGCAGGGTCCAAGAGGCCGAATGACTAAATGTCATTATGTGCTCTTGGGCTTAATTGGAAAAAGGAAAATACACATCCATCAAGTACGACAACCCCAGGGTAGGGGCCAAGAGGCTAAATGACTAAATGTCATTCTGTGCTCTTGGGCTTGATTGGAAAAGGAAAATACATCTCCATCAAGTACGCCAACCCCAGGGCAAGAGCCAAGAGGCTGAATGACAAGATGCTCATTCTGTGCTCTTGGACTTGATTGAAAGAGAGAAATACAAGATGAAGACCACTACACTGGCAAAGAAAATCATGAGATTTAGAACCTTAAGAGACGAAGACCCTGTGATGTGGGAGGACAAGCAAGATCAAAGATAAGTATATGTTTAATATTTTAGTAGATATACGCATTCAAATAGAGTAATCATTATAAAATATTCTCATTTAAATTTTATATATAAACGTAAATTAACCTGTGTCGTTGGTGACAGATTAGAAGAAGAGATCCTAGAAGAAACGAAGATGTTTTGCTTAAGGACAAGCAAATTTGAGAGGGGAGGACTGTCATGTCCCCAAAATCGTGCCATTTAGTCAACAAAGAAGCATATCTAAAATTATTAATTATTTAATTATAATTGTTAAAAAAAACAATATTATAATTATAAATAACATTATAAAATATAAAATGTAAAATAACATTATATAAATATAAAATATAAAATGAATATTAAATAAATATATATAAAATATAAAAAAAATATATAATCATCAAATACAAATTTATACTAAATAAGATAATGTTAACCTAAAATATAAGATTATGATTATCAATGTAAAATTATAAAACATTAAACATTATAAACATCATAACTTATATTCTAAAATCACAAAAATTATTAGAAGAAACATTATGTTTAATGAGGAACTGATCGACCATTAGACACAAGTGAACCGATGTACCTCTTGGGATCAATTCAGCGCGGTCTGGAGAGTCACGACCTTGATCGGGCCATTAAGAGAAGATCCACGCCAGATCGGAGAGGGAGGAAGGAAAAAGGGGGAAGAGAATTCTATAATGCCGTTTTAAATCAAGAATCGGGCTATGCCAATTAACCCCATATGAATTCACAATATTGAAACAGAGACTTGTCTGTTGGGTTGCCGATGTAATAAAGACAGAGACTTCAGAAAATAGAAGGGACGCAAAAGACACATTTCCAGCGCAGCCATATCACAAAGGGACCGTTCAAAGTAGACAACCTGGAAGTTGCCAAAGGAATCGTGTGAGAAAAATCAAGCTTGAGACCAGACGTCGCTGGGTGGTAATCTGGCTACAAGGAGAAAGCACGATTCAAGAGTCAAATAAATACAAGTTTGTTGGAACCATCTTGTTCAAATTGTTTGTTTCTGGCGATTAATGAAGGTGACGTGTTCTTCATTTGGTGGACACAATCTTCTTGGATGGACGTCTTCCCCAACTCAAACAGGGGCGACTTAATTCCAGGTTTAGCTGTATGCATTCAAATATAACTATAATCGGTTCTAGTCTCAATTGCTTTCAAGAAATATATGGAAATATACTGTTGGCATAAGCAGCCTTCCTGTATTTGCATTATTACATCAGTGGTATTCAGAAGTCCTGTCATTACATTACATACTAGTATTAAGTGAGTTGCTACCATCCGCTGGCAAGATCACTATCTTATGAATAGAAAATATTGAAAGAGCTTTAATTAGTTTGGGAAATACATGCACAGTGTCTATAATAGTGTCAATCGTTATGCAAATGATTAGTTGCATTTCATTTACAAGCATCATATGAACTTGATAAATCAGAGAGCATTGCATTTGCATATCCCTTTTCTTGGAGGTCAATTGGCATTATAGCTATGTCATTTTAGGCACTTCAACATCATCATTCCAAGAGAGAAACAAAACATAAACCAATTACCAACATTCAAGGATGAGCAAGCAAACTATTTAGCGGAATGTCCAAAGGCAATAAACAAAAAATTTATATCAGAATAGTTGGGAACACCACTCTTTGGAATATGGATATTATTGTCTACGAGTGTTGAGATCTTACTGCTGTCGATTTCGAAAATAAAATAAAAATGGATAAGGGTTTTAGAGACTAGACTAATTCTAAACTATTCCTATGAACTCAAGAGACAAGTGTTGGATGGCGAAATTCAAACCTATCTTTGCTTTGCCAAGTACAACGACTACAACAACTAGACAAAGATGGTTCAATCTTCAAAGGGATTCACGAATGATATCCTATTACTCAAGACCATCATCAATTTGAACAATGATCATAAGTAATAGAGTTCGAGTTTAGTAATTTGAAAGTTCAGACTAACCTTACACATCAAATTGAATATCATTCAATTTAAAAAAGGTATGAACTAATTTCACCATTATCAACACTATCAATCTTTCATTCATTTAAAATTGTTGAAAACAAATCTATTTATTGAAGAAATAAGAAACCATGCAGGCTTTCAAACTAGCAAATGCTCATCAATGAGTCTAATCATTATTTTGATAGCACTCTTAGCAACAATTTCACAAGTCTCTCCGAACAAATGAAATGAGAAGGGTTTATATAGGCACCCCAGTTACAAAGCAACGGCCCAGATTGATCTGAGATCAATGGCCAAGATTATTTCCAGAAACCCTAACTATAAAAGCATAACTAACTCCTGGGACACGTGGCACAAGGAAGATGAGACACTTGGAGTATGGAAAACACTAACACCTCGCAAGCTAATCAAGTAAGCAAGAATCCAAAATGCAATTCCCCTTTGCTTGCTCTTTGGCTGCGAATGCAAGGAATCTTGTCATCACTAGGTCGAGTTCCTCCATTGATATGTTTGGTAAAGTATCCAATTGCACTCCAATTACATCCAAGGCTTCAATGCACTGAGCAAAAGTGTTCTCCCACTTACCTTCTTACCTCTGAAAGTTATCCATAAAGATCAAGAGCGATGATATATCATCCAACTAATTTTCATTAATAATCTCCATTTCTTTAAAAGAAACATTTATCACATTTTCCTTTAAACCTTCCAAATCCAAACCATCTGTATCATGGGCCTCATGTCCTGTCAATCCCTCAAGTGATGTGAGGATCCTAAGCTGTATCTTTCCAAGAGAGTTTTGCATAGCAGCACATTCTTCTTTCATCTCATCATATATTTTCTTTTTCACTAGCAAAGAACAGTTACCATCCGTTGAAGTCATAAGAAGCTCCATTATCAATAACACCTTCTTGAACCAACACTTGCATGGATATTTCCTTTAATGCCTTTAGGCGACGTATCACCTTTGTTAAGTTTATGATCAGATTAAGTGCACAAAAAATTAATTCAAAATCAGACACAATAACACAGCAGATACCCTGGGAAAACCCTCCTCTTGAGGGAGAAAAACCCAACAACAATATATCACTTATATATTGAAATGTAAATCTAAGAGTCTCCTTTACAAAGGCCGATATGAAGGCTAACAAGAGACACTACAACCTAATGTAGATACACAGCAATGAGACTCAGCCTTATACAATTCTTCAACCTGCTCCTCTACAAAATTTTCTCTATCAATAAGTGACAACTTATAAAGAAGTGAATAATCGAATGCTAAACAATGAGACATGAATGGATATTTATACAATGAAGAGAGAGGGACGTGACCCTTCATGAAACAAGTCGGCCACAAGAGATAAACATGACTTTTCAAGAATTCGCATCCTTCTAGAAAATCGCGCCCAAAGATAAGAGGTTGGCCTCATCACAAATAATTAATATTAACAAAAGACGTGTCTCTTCACTTGCTTCAAGTCGACCCAGGAGACAGAGTGAATATAATTCAAATAGTCATTGAGGCTCCATTTGAATTATCTCCATACGTGAGTCTGGAAGATACAGCTCGACGCTGCAAGAACATCAACACTCCCTCTCAGCTAGGGATGATACTTCCAGGTGCACAAGACATATCACCTCAACGTGATGTCTACCACACTGGCTACAACCAAATGTGAAAAGAAGAATATCACCTCATCATGATATTAGATATCACCTCAACATGATATTGACCACAATGGCTACAACCATACTATGGTGTGTACAAGTGATCATCACTTGCGTGATGTTGTCACCTCAACATGACTTTCACAAGTACAAGATGTGTCATGGAGTCACACACATGACATCCACCATGACTCTCTCAAAGGGTGGAAACAAGGGCTTTCACCTCAAATCTCAAAGAGAAATGCATTAACAAGGGATTTCACCTCGAACTTCTCTCACAGAGAAGAACTCATTAAACAAGGGATTTCACCTCGAACTTCTCTCCATAGAGAACTCATTATAGGCTATCACTGATACTGAGTCTTTTTCTCAGTTAAGGTTGGATTCTCCACCATACCAAGCTTATCTCGAAAGTATACAAACTTAATTCTAGAGAGAGGCTTGGTGAGAATATCTGTTATCTGCTCATCAGTGTTGATATACTTCAACTGTATAGCCTTCCTCAATACCATATCTCTGATATAGTGGTATTTAATCTCAACATGCTTTGTTCTGTCATGAAACACAGGATTGACAGAAAGCTTCACGCAACTCTGATTATCACAATGAATGATAGTAGGCTCCATTGATTGTTCAAACAATCCTGCAAAGAGCTTACGAAGCCATACTGCTTCCCGAGCTGCCATACAAGCTGCAATATACTCTACCTCTGTTGTACTCAATGCCACAAAAGACTGCTTCCTGCTACACCAAGATATCATAGTAGAACCCAAACTGAAGCAACAGCCAGAGGTACTCTTCCGATCTGTAACACATCCTGCCCAATCAAAATCCGTATAACCATGCAACTCCAAGTCAGCATCTGAAGAATATCTCAACCCATATCCAACTGTGCCACGCAAGTATCTCAGGATATGTTTAGTTGCAACAAGATGTACCTGTCTCGGTTCATACATGAACTGACTAAGTGCACTCACAGCATAACAGATATCTGGTCTAGTGTTAACTAGATACATCAAGGACCCAATCAACTGTCTGTACAATGTAGGATCCACCAAGTCTGAACTAGCTGCAGCCTCCTTCAGTTTATGTAGGTTGGTCTCCATAGGTGTAGACATGGATTTGCAATCCATCATACCAAACCTCTTAAGTACATCGATGGTGTACTTCCCTTGACTAAGAATCATCTCATTTGGCTTTTGCCAAACTTCTAAGCCAAGGAAGTAGTGCATAAGTCCAAGATCTTTCATCTCAAACTCAGATGCCAACTCTTTCTTACATTTGATGATCAAGTGCTCTTCTCCAATAAGTATCAAATCATCAACATATAAGATCAAAATCAATGCTTCACCATCAATTACCTTAAAGTATAGATTTGAATCAGCATCATTCTTCAAGAAACCCAAACTTGACAGGTAACGATCAATCCTTTCGTACCATGCACGAGGAGCCTGCTTAAGACCATACAGAGCCTTCTTCAACTTGCAAACATGAGACTCCTTTCCATGTACCTCGAACCCATCAGGTTGCTCAATGTAAACTTCTTCCTCGATCACACCATTTAGAAAAGTTGTCTTCACATCCATCTGATGAATCTTCCATCCTCTAGATGCAGCAATGGCAATGATGGTCCTGATAGAAGTGTAGCGAGCAATAGGAGCAAATGTTTCTTCATAATCAACTCCCTCTTTCTGTGAAAAACCACGAGCCACAAATCTTTCCTTGTACTTCTCTATGCTCCCATCAGTTGCATGCTTGATCTTGAAGAGCCATTTCGAAGATACCAAAGATTTGCCTTCAGGTCTAGGAACAATGTCCCAAACATCATTCTTGAGAATTGATTGGTACTCCTCTGTCATAGCATCTTTCCAAACCTGTTGATTTCAAGCTTCTTCCACACTAGAAGGCTCAGACTCAATAATCTGACTCATCAAGGCAACATAACTGGAGAACTTATGTGGCCTTTTACTTTCTCTGAATGTACCTCTAGGAGCTGCGAACCTCTCAGCCTCTTGCATAGTTTGTCTAGCCCAAAGAGGTCTCTTCCTTCTAATCACAATATCGGTAGGCCCATCAGTAGGTTCCAAGGGCTCAACTGGATCAACATCTTCCTTTGGTTTTGAAGTCTCCCTCTGAATCTCAGGAGTATGGTCAACTTCCATATCTTGAGGAGGCTCATCATAGTCAATCTCCACATGAGTTCCCCTAGATCTTCTAAATGCAACATCTTCCTTGAATGTGACATCTCTACTAATTTCAATCAACTTCTGACCTGGAACATATATCCTGTAGGCTTTTGATGTCTCACTGTAGCCCACGAATATTCCCTTCTTGCCAGAAGGCTCCAACTTAGTTCTCTTCTCTTTTGGAACATGAACATAGACAGGACATCCA
This sequence comes from Sequoia sempervirens, assembly GCA_007258455.2. Lineage (NCBI taxonomy): Eukaryota > Viridiplantae > Streptophyta > Pinopsida > Cupressales > Cupressaceae > Sequoia > Sequoia sempervirens. The sequence continues at coordinate 36,006 of VDFB02285482.1, read as the reverse complement.
AAGATCCTCAAATGACTAACCTCGGGCTTCTTCCCTGTAAAGGCTTCTTCCGGAGTCATATTCTCCAAGACCTTGTGAGGACTTCTATTCTGAACATATACTGCAGTCCTAGAAGCTTCTGCCCATAAGAAGGTTTGTAGATCCTGGTCATGAATCATGGCTTTTGCTGCTTCCACGATCGTCCTGTTCTTTCTCTCTGCAACACCATTTTGTTGAGGATTATAGGGGACACATAACTCCCTCTTAATCCCAGCATCAACACAGAAATTTCGAAAGCTACCAGAGGTGTATTCTCCTCCTTTATCAGATCTGAGGATCTTGATTCTTTTACCGGAAAGATTCTCTACAAGAGCTTTGAACTCCTTGAACCTTTCTAACACTTCCTCAGACTCTTTAGATTTCAAAAAATAAATCCAAGTCTTTCTAGAGTGATCATCAATGAAAAGAACATAATACAAGAAACCACTCGAAGAAGGAATAGACATAGGTCCACATAAATCAGAATGAATAAGGTCTAAAATACGCTTAGATCTATTTTCTCTACTGTGGAAAGGGGCTTTTGAATTCTTACCCATAGCACATCCTTTGCAAATTCCTTCATGCTCCTGATTGAACTTAGGAAGTCCCGTGACCATCTTCTCCATGATAGGTAAGGCTCGGAAGTGGAGGTGCGCCAATCTTCGATGCCACAGATCACATAGGCTTGAAGAATCATGAACTAATGCTTGTAGAGGACGCGTACATAGCCTATAGAGGCTTTCATGTCTAACACCAATTACTTGAGCATCCTTGAAACTAGAATTCTCCATACACATAAGAACTTTGCCTTTGGAGAAGGCAACTTGATATCCTTCATCTTCTAGAGCTGAAATAGAAATAAGATTGCGCTTGATTCCTGGGACATACAAAGCATCTCTCAACTGAAGTGTAATGTCGGAATCCAAATGTAGAGTAGAGGTCCCAATCCCTTTCACGGAATAGCCAGCATCATCTCCGATAATGACTTGTTCGGAAAATTCTTTCTCCATCAAACTTGATAAGTGCTCCTTAAATCCAGTGATGTGTCGAGAAGCACCACTGTCGATCAGCCAAGTGTTGGTATCTGTAGGTACATTGCTTGACAATGCAGAATAGAACAAGTATTCACATGAATCCTTTTGCGGAGAAGTATCATCAACATCTGCAACGGTGGCTTGTTGCTTAGGTCTAGTTGGACAATGCTTAGCAAAATGGCCAAACTTATCACACCTAAAGCATTGAATCTTGGACATGTCTCTCTTCTTCTTGGAGGCAGGTGCATCATCATTTCCCTTATCTCGATTCCTCTTGAAGAACCCTTTCCTTCCATCTTTTCCTTTCTTCTTTGAAGCATGGGAGGCGAGAACATGAATGTCTTCATTCTTTGAACTTTGGCCAACACCTCTTGCCACCAACCTTGATTCTTCTTGAATGCAATCTGACCTTAGACAATCAAACTTAGGCAATTTTGATCTTGCACTGATTCCCTGAATGTAGGATTCCCACGATAAGGGAAGACCATTGAGAGCAAGCATAGTCAGGTCTTTGTCATCAACCATATGCCCAATTGTTGAGAGCTGATCTCTCAAATCTGAAATCCTCATGAAATATGCAATCACAAATTCTCCCTTCGCCATCTTCACATGGTGTAGTTGTTGCTTCAGTGCAAGTGCCCGACTGGTATTGTTGATTTCGTACATTTATTCCAATGTCTTAAACATCTCTCTTGCCGTCTTCATTTTAGAGACAATAGGAACGATATGATCCTTGACGGAATCAACCAATATTTTCATTGTCTTGATATCTTTCTTCACCCACTGCAACTTCTCTTCTTCCTCCTCAGGTTTAGGAACATTGGACTCCACAAACTCACCCAAGTCATTTTCACACAAGGTAAGCATGATCCTAAATCTCCATGAGGTGAAGTTTGATGATCCTTCGAGTCTATCCTTAATCTTCAAACCATTCACCATCTTGACAAAGGTAGAGATAGACAAGAATTATAACGAAGAGAATAGGATATCGCTGTATAAACAAATCTGATCACGATCTCCTCAAACCCGCTCTGATACCATGTTAAGTTTATGATCGGATTAAGTGCACAGAAAATTAATTCAAAATCAGACACAATAACACATCAGATACCCTGGGAAAACCCTCCTCTTGAGGGAGAAAAACCCAGCAACAATATATCACTTATATATTGAAATGTAAATCCACCTTTACAAAGGCCGATATGAAGGCTAACAAGAGACACTACAACCTGATGTAGATACACAGCAATGAGACTCAGCCTTATACAATTCTTCAACCTGCTCCTCTACAAAATTTTCTCTATCAATATGTGATGACTTATGAATATGACGACTTATAAAGAAGTGAATAATCGAATGTTAAACAATGAGACATGAATGGATATTTATTCAATGTAGAGAGAGGGACGTGACCCTTCATGAAACAAGTCGGCCACAAGAGATAAACATGACTTTTCAAGAATTCGCATCCTTCTCTAAAATTGCGCCCAAAGATAAGAGGTTCGGCCTCATCACAAATAATTAATATTAACAAAAGACGTGTCTCTTCACTTGCTTCAAGTCGGCCTAGGAGAAAGAGTGAATATAATTCAAATAGCCATTGAGGCTCCATTTGAATTATTTCCATACGCGGGTCTGGAAGATACAACCCGACGCTACAAGAACATCAACAACCTTGTCTTCTATGCTTTGGAAATCCTCCCAACTCTCTTCCACCTGGCGAATTTCAGTTACAAGCAAAACTGACTTATCATAAGTTCGAACACACCTCTCTAGGAATTGCTCCACTTGCTTTGAAATATTTTTGATCCATCTTCTGGTTGCTTGGCTTGTAACTCTCATTGCTTCAAGGCTATCAATAGATTCCTAAGGAAGGGAAGACGGTGGAAAGAAAGCCTCATTCTCTTGTCTTAGTGGGGCTGTTATTTGCTAGATAAATTCTATCAATTTCATATTCTCCACTTCTAATCTTTCTTTCTTTTCCTCTGTTTTGTCAAATGTTTCTTTGATAGCCCTTGAAGTGTCAGCTAGCTCATGAAAGTCCTGTTCTATTGTGGTTGGTCTAATGTCTAGTGTTGTAACTTCATAATCCATAGGGGTAATTTGGTCCTTGGGCTTGTCAAATTTTGGAACTGCTACCTGTAAGATCCTAGATCCTGTACCATCTCTAGGGATTTGAGAATACTTCTTAGGTTTCTTTGGTATCTTGGCTTTACCAATCCTTTCCAAGAAGTATTGCATACTTTCAATTGGCTGAATTTCATTCACTGGCTTGGGTTTCTTCATTAGGCTTTCGGTCAACCAATCTGGTACAGTAGATAATTCCATCCCATCTTCCAGCTGAATATCATCGTTTATCCCTTTTAAAACAGAAATTATCTCATCATCCAATTCTTCATTGGTTTCTAGGATCTCAGTACCTTCCATGTCTTCAATCATAAGCATATCCTCTCCCTCCAAGCAGTCTGTGAAGGTTTGTTCCTGGAGAGGTTCCAGCTGTTCTACCTCTTGAAGTTCAGGTCCTCGTTCATGATCTGATTCACATTCAGCAATAGATGCCTCTTCCATTACCCTGATGGATGGCGTGCTTGAAGATGATGGAGTTGCATTAACATTTTGCTTCTTGAGCCCTGACTATTCACTTGCTATCTCTTTTGCCTTTGCTTGAAGATCTTCGGTCACTACTTTCCTTTTACTTGAACTTGGAAGTTCACTAAGACCTTCCTCTCTTCTTCTAAATTCAGCTGCTTCACCCTGACTTCCTTCACTGCTTAGTTTGGTGTAGGTAAGGGAGATACCTTCTTTTCTCAATCTATTCATTTGGTGATCTACCAACTCCCTGGAATTAGCTATAATATCTTTCATTAATACACTCAAATCTGCCAACTCAGGTTGTGTCCAATTCGGCAATAAGATGGGCTTACTCTTTTCTTGTTCAAATTGGGGATATACATAATCTCTATTGTCCTTCACCTAGTCTGGAACAGGGAACAAGTCGCACCTCTTCACAAGATCTACTAGAATTCCAGACCACATCTTCTTTCTTACTCCATACTCATCTACTAAGTTGGACCAGTAGTCTTCTATTTGCATTACATGAAGTGACTTCTTTCCATGAACTCTCATGTACGAATCAAAATCTGACCTTGGCTTATACATGCCCAATTTATAAAACTGCAGTTCTGATTTGGCCGTCTTGGCTGCTTACAACGAAGGGCAGACATCCAACATCTTCCCTATCACAATAGGAAAATGCACTCCTTGCTTATTTTCTTTCTTCTAGACGGAATCCAAGTGAACCAGCTCTCTTGCAACTTCAAGCATGACCACCTTATCTGTCGGGTACCGTGGGAGTTTGTATGGAGCTTCTGCAAATCCGCGGATCCTCAAATATGTGAAGGTTGGAAATTGAATGAACCATGATCCAAATTTTTCCAGCAACGCCATAGCCTCCTTGGACAACCTCTTATGGATTCCTCCTTGAAGTAGTCGAGTAATGTACATGGGAAATGCATCATTGGTTATTTTGTAATTGTCTTTATAGTGCAACTGTAGTTGTGGGTAACAATCATATGCCTTGAATTGGTTACTCTAAGGCCCTACTTCTCCTTTGCAGATTAACCCTCTATACTTTGTAAACTAGGCTAGGATGTACACTACGTAGGAACTCATTTAGAAGGTCTTTGTTTTCTCTAGATTTCTCAGTTGGATGTCAATATTGTCACTTATCAATTTAGCCCAATTTATCATTTCCATTCCCAATACAACTTCCTCTACATATGGGAACATCCAAACTTCAAAGAATGCCCCTTGAGGAGTACCCATAATTATGTTCAACATGTGGATCATATCACTATACTCTTCTTTGAAATCAGTGCAAATCAGCCTCTTGGGTAACTTAAAGCGATGCTTCTTTGGTTCCTTGACCCAATTAGTATTGACTATATCCATACAAGCCTCCTTCACTTGATCAAACATTGCTTGTGATTCCTCGAGTTCTGCACAACATCTTGTGACGACGAGGAATGCCAAACACTTCTCTAACTGAATCTTCAGTAAAATAAGCAAAAAGTGATCCCATTAGATGCTTTGATGGATCATGCTTGTGGATCATATCTCCTGGTGCATTCAACTATCAGCTCACTACATTGAACTGCAGGTGGAAAACCAGCTGCTTGGTGAAGTCCGCGTTTGATCATGTTTGCTGCTATGGGTGTAGGCATTTTATTCTGGGTGCCAAACATCCTTCTCTTGTGCTGGATTATGTTAAATTGTTCAAAGTTGGTGTCTCCAACTTTCTTCCACTTAGATGATAGCTGGGATTCTGGATAAAATCCTTTGAGAACCTCCCTGACTTGATTCTTTCTAACTCCTCCTCTGACGTTCTTTAATGTAGACATGGCACCTATATGAAGCTTGAAGTTAGAAAACGTGCATAAATTATAAAGAAGGCATTATACTTAAAATTTTAAGGCTAGGTGAGTGCTTTAGTTAATTGATTTAGACTTCCAGAACTCGACCGCAAGGGTTGATTAGAAAATAAATTCCGAATTTAGCCTGCAGTAAATACAAATAAAAATGAATTCTTATTACCAACCCTTGCTCTCTAAAGAATATTCAGAGAAATTCAATTATTTTATTGGAATTTGTGAGCTTGAAGTTGGAATTTATCTGCAAACTTAAGGTTTAAATTCTCATTCTTCTCCAAATTCGCAGCTTGTGAACCTGCAGAAGCTTGAAAAACTTGGAATTTTGAGAGAGTATTTGACTTCTTGTGCTTGGACTGATCAGATTTGCAGCTCATGCAAAATTGAAGGACACATATGGCTGTGCTGAAGCTTGTTGAGAGAAGTTTTAACTTGTCTTGAATGAAGAAACACTTCAAGCGCCTCCTTTTATAAGAAAACCTTTCCTTTTTCAAAGCATTCGACCTCCCTTATGATTGGTTGCTTTATCAAAAGAAACATAAAGAAAACTTATCCTCCTTTTTTTATTTTTCCTTGGGCGCCCTTTCTGCTTGCTTGTGAAGTTTTCAAATAATAAAAAAAACTTAAGTTATTTTTATTTTACCTTGCTCAGGAAAATTGACCTTTATGTGGAATTTTTGACTTTGGAACTGGATTTTCCTTCCTTCTCCAAGCAGACTTCATGCCTTAGTCAATTTTGTGGGTTTCATCTTGGGAAATACACCCCCTCAACTAGAATTTTCATCATTTCAAGCAGATTTCTTACCTTAAGGGGGTATTTTTTATTTTGAAAACTTCAACATGGAATTCTTGAGGTTTTAACTGGATTTTCCATCATTTGCCTTAAGCAATTTTATCCATTTCAAGTTGAATTTCTACTTTTAGACATATTCGCCCAACTAGAATTTTACCTCATTAAACTGGATTTTACTCTTGGAGGTGGGCGAACTTCAACTAGATTTCATGTCATTTTTAGTAGATTTCATCTTCGATGGATTTTATTTCAAATGGATTTTACCTCACAACTGGATTTCTCAAGAATTCAACTAGATTTGCCATCATGGGCGAACTTCATGGCTTGAAGAGGATTTCTTCTTGTTTGGGGTTGACTTTATAGGTTTTATGCCTTGATACCCTGAAACCCTAACCTTGGCACTTTCCAAAAATAGAAATTACTAAAAATAGGAAAAAAACAAAAAGCAAAATTTCTAAAAATAGTAAATCCCCGATTGGTCCCAAAATGCCAAAAATGGAACTTTCGAAAAAGCAAAAAAGTAAAAGCACAAAAAAGCAAGGTTGTCTGAATTTGCCCGTTGAACAATCGTTTTTACTGCAACAGCCCTTCTAAGCACTCCTCTGGGGTCAGAAACTTCATTTGACCCTCCGAGCAATGACCTGACCTACTCAGCCATCTCAAATCTCGACAAGTTTTGACTCAAACCCAGACCCTGAACATGCCGACCCATCTCTGCTTCGAAAGAGACTCAAAGAAACTGAAGCTAACGCCAAAACCAACTCTAACACTAAGACACCAGACAATACTAAAGAGGGGGTCCCCATTTGCAATGGGGTGATGTGTGATTAGGTCACAACAACACTATCACCCAAAGAAGACAAATATTGTTAGGTTCTTCACAAAGTGAATGATATTTGGCAGGATATATTCCATATTTGAATCAACATTCAGAAATAAGCCACCCAATAGGAATGAGTGCAATCAATGATGGGCCATTATTCTGCGGCAACCATAATAGGCTTTCAAATAGCCGATAATGAGCAAGTAACAATCACCATATATATTAATATTTGATTCCCTTGATTTTGGGCGGTAATTACCTTACGAACCAACAAAGGTGTTTACACCAACAATATAGCATACATCGATCAACCAATAAGGATATAGCAATATCAAACTTTTCCTCAAATGAAAAGAGTATCGACCCTCCAGTGCAACATTCCCAACAACTATTGAGGCGGAAGGAACAACCCGTATAAATTAAGATTTCAATCCTTCGATAATGCACAGCCAAGAAAATACAAACCAACAAGAGTATTCGCCTCAATACAAATTGCACCAATTTCAAAATAAATTATTTGAATTCAACGCCCATTCTTAGTGAATAAATGCGATAAGGCTAGTCATATACTACCAAGTCGATTAACAATAATCGCCCCTTGTATCTATTCCAAAGATAAAGCAAGAATACGAATGGTAATGATATGCCATCAGACCTTATTCTAGAAATAGGTAATATTGCCGCTGATATTTCTCGATAATAGGCAGACCTCTCAATAAATAAAATCACCCAAACTAAAATATACGACTACCTATAAATATATATCGATTAATCATCAAAACTGGGACATTACACACAAGATATTGACCACAATTTTCAAGTGCATGCATGATTGCCAACATTTCCTTGTCATATGTAGAGAACCTCTTTTCAACCTCATTTAATTTTCAGCTCTCATAAGCAATTGGATGCTTGTCGTGCATCAAAACAACCCCAATACCAATACCAGAGGCATCACATTCAAGCACAAATGGTTTAGCCAAATCCAATAAAGCCAAAACAAGACAAGTACTCATTACCTTCTTAAGATGATCCATGATTCTTTGAGTCTCAACTGTCCAAACAAAGGCATCCTTCTTGGTCAAATCTGTGAAAGGAGCAGTTAATGAAGAAAACCCCTTCACAAATCGTCTATAGTATGTGCATAGACCAACGAAGCCCCTCAATTGGGACACGTTCTTTGGTGGTGGCCAATCAAGTATAGCTTGAATCTTCTCTCCATGTGCTTTCACTCCACCTCCCCCAATGACATATCCCAAATATAATAGCTCAATCATACCAAACTCACACTTAGAGGCTTCCACAAAAAGGGAGTTAACCGCTAAGATACTTAACACCTCATCAAGATTTTGAATATGCTCCTCCCATGTCCTATTGTATACTAAGATGTCATCAAAGAAAACCAACACAAATTTCCACAAATGCTTGTTGAATACATGGTCCATGCAAGACTAAAAGTAGTTGGGGCATTTGATAACCTAAAGGGCATCACCAAATACTCAAAAGGTTCATAGTGGCACCTAAAAGCTGGTTTGTTCACATCTTGCTCTCAAACCCGAATCTAATGGCATCTGGAGCGAAGATCTATTTTGGAGAAATAGATCACTCCATGTAGCTCATCCAACAACTCATCAATACGCAAAATAGGATACTTGTTCTTGATGGTCTTCTTAATTAGTGCACAATAATCAATGCACATCCTCATGGTACCATCCTTCTTCTTCACCAAGACAACAGAAGAAGCGAAGGGACTAGAACTAGGCCATATATATGTCCTGCATCCAACAACTCCCGAATAGTCTTCTCAATCTCATTCTTGAATTGTCTAATATGACAATAGGGATGCATAACAACTGGCTTGCTATCAACAAGCTCAATAACATGCTCAAAACCAACACTCATGTGCAGCTCCTTCAAGGTGAAGGGTAGCAAATTTGATGTCCTCAATCTCTTCATCTGATTCAGGGCAAGGTAAGTATCCAATTTGTAAATCCAGGTCCTAGTTGTACTCTTGGATGATCCATCAAAACTCGGCAAGGATAGACATCCCAACCTTTTCTGCAACCCATAATTTTGCTTCCCTTGATTCCACTATTTTTGCTTTGGCTTGGTACATTTGGTGACCTTTAAGTAATCTTTAAATGAGATGGCTGAATGAAAATGTGACCCCAAAGCTTGATACTTAGCCAAAATTTCAGCATCCTCATTGTCCTCCATAGGTTCCTCTTGTGTAAGCTCATCTCTTGTATAAATGTAGGCATGAAAGGTCTAGATTGTGACAAACCCATAGATTTTCTAGTAGAATGTTCATTGTTTTCTGCAGCTTTGCTACTTTCTTCTCTCTCTGTATGCACCAGATTTCTTCCATTTGTTGTGCTATGAGCCATCTAACTCAAATAAAGATTGTTATTTTGTAGCAGTCTTAACATTTATGCGAATATTTGTTTTGCCTCCTCTTCACTAAATGATGGTGGTTGATCGTTGCTTGCCATTATTTCCTTATGTTTTTGTAATGTCCCCTTCTCATCAGTGATCTGTTCTGACACTCATCAGCCTATTCCGGAAGCCTGTAGGCTTGTGTGAGGTAAAATTAGGGTTTCCAGTTCTGAGGTTCTATGGCTTTTCAGGGAGTTTACTATTTTTAGTAAATTCTATTTGTGGCAGTATGCAATTGTCAGTCTTCAAAAGTCTTCATTTTCAGTTGGAGCATTTAATGCAATTCAAGTTTGGCTTCTAGAGGTTTAATTTTGGTGATTAAAGGCATTAATGTTATAATTTGCAGTTGACCCCTTGGTCTAGGGAAAATAACTTTAAGTTGTTCTTAAAAGGTGGTCATGAAGGGGGACGCCATCATGGAGGATAAATTTAATATTTAAAGTCTTTTAATGCCTTGGGAAAAATGGACGCCTTTTCTTGAAGATATTCTTTTAAAAAATAAAGTTTATTTGTGCCTTGATAAAATGGACGCCTTTTTGAGAAGTTGGAAGGTTTTCTGAAAATTTGAAGAGTCTCATGTGACTTTTGGCGTATTTCCTTGAGGAACTGAAGAGTTTTCTACTCTTCTATAAAATGAATGCTTTGCTTCAGCATTGGTATCCATGAATTTTGCTAATGTTATGCTGTCAAAATGACAATTGAATTATTGCTTCGAGGAAAGCTTACCTCCAAGCTTCTTATCCAATTTCGTGTTTGAAAGATAACACCTAATTGGCTTTTTGCTGCTTCTCAAATCAGACTAGCAGATTGAGCACAACAGATGAAGTTTTTGATAATATTTTCCAGTTTTGAAGTTGCTGATGCTACCACAACTGAAAGTCGATTTTACATACAGATTTGTGAGTGAATTTTATTTCATTTTGGGTGTCTTGGAATTCAGTTTCTCTACCTTGGGCGACCCTTTCTACCAACTGGCAGATTTTAGTTTGGTGTCTTTGATTTTTACTTGCCAAATCGCCCCTCAAGGAGTCTGTACCATTCATGGTGCATTGGGAATCGTGCAAGGAAATAAGTGCTGAGTTTTTGTTGATGTTTCTTCATCTGAGTATAGTCGCCTATCTTCCTACAACACTTTGGCTTTGGTTTCACGCAAAACGGAGGTAAATTGTTGAAGTTATGAACATTTTATGAATTTACAGTTTGCTGATCAGAATTCCAGAAACTCTGTTTTTATATCATATTCATATTATTTCTGTTTTGGTCATAATTCTATCATTGGAAGAGTAAAGGAACATCATTAGAATTCATTCTTCTCTTCTAGTCTTATTTCTCTATCATTGTAATACTTGTTTTTGCAGTCTTTTCTCCGCCATATGTCAACACCTTTCCTTCATTTGGATTCAGTGTGCATTCTTGGCGTTGAGTTTCTTTAAAGCTTGGATTTTAGTTTGATGCTAACGCTAATCCAGTTGGCTAGTGCTGGTTTATGTTGTGAAAATCCTTCGAAAAAATTGGTTATCATATTTCAGTTTTCCAGGTTATGACCACCTTTTCCACGCATACAACCAACCCAAACAAGCTGCCAAGTCTTGTAGCTCCAATACCATTACAATATCCCCAAATATGGATAATAGAAAAATAACAATATTTCCACAACTAGGACACAAAAAAATCTAAAACTTAATTTGCATATAAGAATTTCAACAAAAAACTCAGATTTACAATCAGATTAATGATCTGATTTTTCTGCTAAAAGAAATAAATTTCTGAGTATTATTGAACTTAGGAAAAGTACAGGAAATCCTTTTATTTCTACCTAGAAAGTTTAAAAATGCATTACAAGGATTTTCCTTTTTTTTTTTTGAAATAAAAATGAAATTAGTATGCAAATTTAAGCATAAAATACCTCACACCTTGATCAAACCCTAGTCGTCTTCAATTATGGTGTCAACTCCCAAAATAAATCAATGCTAGGTCTGATTTTCTATTGCCGTCCTCAAGAATGCTCAGAAATATGAAATATCATCCTGAAGTTACTCCAAATCTTGACCTTCAACTCTAAGTTTTATCTCCAGTTTGGCCTCCAAATCTTAGACAATTGCAGCTCTAAAAATTGATGTGCTAGGGTTTCACAAACCAAAGCTCTTCCACCAAAACACACCCTTCTGACTAGGAGGAGCCTATATGTCTCTTCCAAGCTAAGGATACTCAAGGGTTTCAAACCTTAAGCCAAATAAATAGAAAACTCATAACATAATGATCTCTAAAAGAACCCTAGAGAGTTATGTAATAACTCCCAAAGAGATGAATTAATCTCGACCCTTGAATCACCACCTCTTAATCCAAAGCTCCACATTAAAAACCTAAAAATTGATCCAACAAGCTCCTTGAAACCCTATGCCCCCTTTTGCCTTTTGTCACATGCTTTTTAAAAGTCACTTCAAGTACATAAAAAGGGGACAACTTAAGCCTTTTGGCTAGGAGTTACTTAAGTTGCCTAAAAAGACATGCCCTCAACTTAAAATAACTTAAGTTCACTTAAGTTGTATAAAAAGATGTGCAAACAACTTAAGAATAGAATTGAGAACAAGCCAAAGACTCCAATACTTACCCATTGGTACTCTAAGTCCTCTTCCTCTTGGGTAATCCAAGGAAATGACAGCCAATATGTTGTTAATCCTCATGGTTTGAGTTGGGGATATTACATTAGCAGTTGGCACCTTGAAGATGGTCCATGAGATGTTTAATCTTGGGAAAGGGTAGTGGTTCTTTGCAATGATTTTGTTAGTAAATTGACCTAGATAAATCAATTTGGTCAAATTTGGATTTTTTTTATCATTAGTATAATGGTCAATTAAAATGGTTTCTATAGTGGATAATATATGTAGCCTTTCATTCATGTGCATGTTGAAAAGAAAACAATGTTAACACAAAGGCATCCATTGTAGTTTCCCCCTATGTTTGTTGCTAGATAATTTGAAAGTAATCACTAGTTGCCTCCATGAAGGAATCTAGTGTTGTCCAAGGGAGCATTTAACTATCCCTTTAATACTTTTTGTCATCACTTTTTTCCCCATATAGCTAGCAAAGCAACCCAATTTCCATTCACTCTATAGGATACTATCAAATCAATATTTTGTTTTCCCCAATGGATGAAAAATGACTTTAAAAAGTGCAATCCACTATGAAACTTTCAAGTGGTGGTTGGGTCACCCCACCTTTCTATAGCAAGGCTTCAATAGGGGCCCCAAGATGACATAACTTATAGCTAGATCTAGTAAATTGTGGATGATATTAGATCTAAGTACTATATTCCCATAGGGCCCTACCATTGATAGGGCACTATTAGATAGACTTTCCTAGACCCCTATCCATGGTAAGACTATTAGATAGATCTGATCTATGATCTATAGTATACATGTAATTAAATCTATTGTTTAGGACAGATCTACCCTCCCTAACAACCAAAGGGAGCAAGGGAGACAGAGCAACCCCCACCATCACTAGTTTGATTTGTGTTAACAGCATGATGATATGTGATTAAATGTCACTTTATGTTCCTTCTTCGCACAATGAAATTAGAAGATCCGAAAGTAGAAGTGTTGGGTTGGATCTTGCCCTCTTCAAGCATTTTCTTGATTTTTCACTCTATCTCAACACTCTCAAAGGTTGTAGTGTGGTAAGGTAGTTGATTGGGAAATTGTGAAAATGAGAACTTAATGCCAATTCAATAGAAAGTTAAATGGGCTTTAAAGGAAGAAGCCTTTAGGCTCCTCAAAAACATCAAAATATGCCTCAACATGCGATTTGATTGCTTTAAAAGGATCTTTGTTGACATATTCGCCTTGACTTACCAAATGATACAAAGAGTGAGAAAATTATACAAATTGACCTATTTTATTGCTGACCTACTAGAGAGCAAAGCACCAATAGAGGAATAAGTAAGTCAATACACTTCATCTTCCTTGTTTATTTGATAGGTCTTTGCCGAATCCATAAAAAATGGCCTTGTAATCATATTGATAACGTGCTTCAACTATTAAATTATGATAATCTAGGGTAGTGATTAAAATCATCAATGTCCTAGAATGGCTCAACGGCAAATAGGACATAACATTTACAAAACATATGGAATGTCCATCCTTAGACCACCCCAAGTGGTATGGGTGTGGATGTATCATAGTTGGCAATTGAAGATCATCTACCACCTGTAGTGAAATTTAGTTATTTTGATTACCCTTATCAAGGATAAGCTCTGCAAATATATTCTTTATTTGACAATTATGAGTGAAAAAAGTTTCCTTGTTTTTCAACTTGATAAAATAGTCATTGGCCATGAGAATGAGAAAAGGAATAATACGTTGGTATTAATTACATGACTCCTCGAATCTCTACATTGCAAAGTCTGCTCAACAAGAAAGAATTTCATCTTCTTTGATTTAGAAAGCGATATTCATTAGTAGAATTGCTTGTGCACTTGTAGTAAGAACAATACTTCTTCCATTTCAAGACGAGGGAGTTGCACCTTTATCAAATTATTTTGACTACCCTTATCAAGCATAAGCTCTACAAATATACTATTTATTTGACAATTATGAGTTAATGAAATTTTCCTATTGTTTTTAAGCTTGATAAAATAGTCATTTTCCATGAGAACGAGCTAAGGATAAATAGGTTGATATTAGTTACATGAATCCTCAATCCATACATTGCAAAGTTTGCTCAACAAGAAAGGTTTTTAACTTCTTTGATTTTAGAACGTGATATTCATTGTTAGAATTTCCAATGCACTTGCGGTAAGAACAATACTTCTTTCCATTTCATGATTAGTGTAAAGAACAGCCCCAAAATTTTTTTTTTGAAATTCTTGTTAGCTCAACAATTGGAAATTGCTAAACAACTTTCCTTTCCACTTTTTGATCACCAAGTTCCCCATGTGGGCAAGGTGAGAGCATTCGGTGTATAAGATTAAAATAATACTTGCAAATGAAGCAACTGAAAGTAATCCACTTATGCAATGGGGTTAGCCAACACTTCCACTTCTCAATAGGAAAGCTTATACAATAGTGAAAATGCAAGCAAGCTCTTCCACTTTTTAGTGGTGAGCGAATACAAGAAAGAGCAACTCTCCAACTTTTCAGTGGTGTGTTGTGACCTTTTCACACATCGCCCCATCGCTGATGGGGACCCCCAGTTGCCTGCTAGTTTTTAGGGTTCTGTCTCCTTGCAACGGTTACGAGAGATCACTTTGCTAAGAGTTTCAAGTCAGTTTGCCGAGAGTTGCCCGAGCCGAGTCAATAATTCATGCTTCAATCAGTGCGTAGACGTCATGGAAGCGCTCAGAAGGCCCAAGAGACGAAGATCGACTGTGAATTCGGCCAATTCTGAGACTTCCTATTTTTTAGGAAAAGTTGCTTTTTCGATTTTTCATTTTTGGCATTTTTCGACCAAACAACGTTCCCTATTTTTTAGGGTTTGCTTTTTCTACTTTTAGAAAGTTTCTATTTTTGGAAAGTTTCTATTTTTGGAAGGGTCCCGAGTTCTGAAAACGCACTCAGAAGTTCGAAAAACTCAATAGAACTCTCAGAAAATTAAAATAAAAAATTGAAATTTTTTTGAAAATCTGGAAAAAAAACGAGTAAAAAGCATGAAAATCAGACTGAAAACGTTCAAAAATCTGGAAAAACTAGTCAAAACCAGTTCAAAATCAACCAGATCTGAGGTTGAAATCATAAAAATCGGCTCTAAAATGGTGAAGTTTGTGAGAAATCTGTTCAAATCTGGAGAATTCGCCATGGAAGAATGAAGAAGGAAGGTGTAAGAAAGGTCTGGAAGGTCATGGAACTCGCCCAGCAGCTAAGAGGGATATCCAAAGAAGTCATGAAGTCCGCCCAGCACCTGGGAGGCATATTGATTGATCCTGAACGTGTAGAGGCAATTTCAAGGATTCATTTGCCTACTAGCCAAAAAGAATTGAGATCTTTCTTCGGGAAGATCAACTTTGTCAGAAAATTTATCACCGGTTTTGCTGAGATAGTAAAACCTTTGAATGAAATGCTAAAAAAGGATGCAAAAATGGAGTGGACCACGCCGACAAAGAAGGCATTTGAAGAGATCAAGCAGGCTATCATTGATGCTCCTGTCTTGGTTAGCCCAGACTATACAAAGCCTTTCTACTTGTACTCCTTTGCATCAGAACATTCCTGTGCAGCGATGTTAACTCAGAGGACAGAAGAGAGGGATGAACATCCCATAGCTTTCATGAGCTCACCGCTCAAAGATGCCGAATTAAGATATCCAAGTATTGAGAAGCAGGCCTATGCACTGGTAAAGGCCATCAAAAAATTTAGGCATTATATATTAAGGAGTAAGGTCTTCGCCATCATTCCTGATGCGGCTGTTAAGGCACTCTTAATGCAGAACGAGCTAGGAGAGAGAAGAGGAAAGTGGGTCACCACTATCCAAGAATACGATATTGAGTTACAGCCGATGAAGCTGGTCAGTGGACAAGCTCTAGCTCAGACGATGGCCATTGAAGGGCCTGGTTTAGTACAACAGACATATGTATTAACAGACACTCCCCCAAAAGAGTGGTATTATGATATCCTTGCATACTTGACAAACCACAAGTATCCTGCACAAATGAATCCCGCACAAAAGCGAGCCTTCAGGCTCAAATGCCAACGCTATATGCTCCAGGGCTCAATTCTCCATAGAAAGAATCATGAGGGGATTTACTTAAGGTGTGTAGGAAACGATGAAGCTAAGAGGATTATGGAACACTTCCACTCTAAGTTCGGGACAGGACATGGAGGAAGTCAGGCAACAGCTTACCAAATCTTGAGAGCAGGGTACTATTGGCCCTCGGTATTCAAAGATGCATATGAGCATGTTAAAACCTGTCATACCTGCCAAATTACTACCACACGTGAAAAGAATCCCATTATGCCATTACAGCCAATCACGGAAGTGAAACCATTTGCAATGTGGGGACTCGATTTTATCGGCATGATAAACCCGCCCTCTTCAACACAACATCGTTATATTTTGACAGCAACAGATTATTGCACCAGATGGTCTGAGGCGCAGGCACTGAAGAATTGTACCACAGATGCAGTTATCAAGTTTTTAGAAGAACATATCATCACCAGATTCAGTTGCCCTAAGGCCTTTGTTTGTGACAACGGATCTGCATTTACCTCATTGAAGTTTTCAAATTGGGCATTCGACTACGGGATCACATTAAAGTTTTCTTCAAATTACTACCCCCAGGGTAATGGACTGGCGGAGTCCACAAACAAGAATCTACTCAACGTCATCAAGAAATTGTTAGATCAGAATCCAAGAGATTGGCATTCCCAACTCAGGTTTGCTTTGTGGGCAGACAGGACAAGAGCCAAAAGATCATTGGGAACCTCTCCATATCACCTAGTTTATGGGCAAGACCCCGTCTTTCCCATCCAGCTGAGGATTCCGACACTCAGGTTCATGCACGAATATTTAGACCCAAATGATAGAGTTCAGATTCGCCTTTCACAATTGTTACTACTAGAAGAACAGAGAGATTACGCTCTCGAAAACTTTGCCAAACACCAAGGAATTGTCAAAAGATGGTTTGACAAACGTGCTACAATGAAGTCTTTCAGAATATCCGACCTGGTCCTATATTGGGATAAAGCCCACGAACGAAGAGGAGATCACGATAAGTTCGACAACTTGTGGAAAGGACCGTACCAAATTGCTGAGATATTGGGAGAAAATGCATTTAAGTTGAAGACCTTGACAGGGGAGGACATCCCACTGCCCGTTAACGGGCAATTTCTGAAACATTATTTCCGGCCTTGAGTTCCTTGAGGGAGCTTATTTGTATATAGTTAGAGTAGTTGCTTTCGGGTTTTGTTTTTGCTTTCTTTAGATTAGTTGTTTTCCTCGCTTTCCTTAGAGTAGTTGTTTGCTTTCCGTTTGCTTTCGTTTTGCTTTGCTTTGTGTTGCTTTCAATAAGGAGGGTGTCCCATTCCGCGAGAAGGGTGATGTTGCTTACACGCACACATTTTGGTTTGACCTTGCTAAAGAAGGTTGTGAGTATTCCTCGGGTAAACATTTATGGAAAATCTATGAATCCTGAATTAATTGTTTCTAAAGTGTCTTAAGGTCGAGGGTAGTACTTGACTGGGAAGGAAGTCATCTATTGTGTCTTGATACCGAATCTTGCAGTTATGACATTTTACACACTTAAAAGAGTTCTCTGAGTCATTATGGTCTCCTAGGTGAAGTTGTTGGCTAGAAGGTAATCAGAAGTCTTGCTTCAGCGCCACTATAATGCTCAAGCCCAGGTGAGCTTCATTGCTTACAGGCCAAAGTGTGGAAATATATGAAAAGGAAAGAATATCAAAATGAATCAAAAGGAAAAGAATGAAAAATCAAAACACTTGGCTTTTGGGTGTGCGGAAATCTCTACAGGTGTACCAAAGAAATCAAAACAAAAAGAAATAAATCGCCGGAAGTAGAGCAATCTACATGACATTATAGCAGATAACCTCGCCGGGGCTATGAACGCTCGCTGGCAGCGAGGCTCTATCCAAGGATGCTTTTGGAGCTAAGACCAGAAATACACTTGAAAGCCATCACGGAACCAAAGAGTCGTATTGGTCTTAAGAGACAGGAATAAACCCATGTGCACACACTTATAACTGAAGAATAAGATGTCTTGATATAGTTTAGGATTTCTCTTCCCCTTTGAGTACTCTTCTTGGTCAAGGGATAAGTTAAATAGAATTAATTCAAGATTTTGGATTTGAAATGGATATTATCTTTGGAATGTTCAGGAACATTCCCCACGTGGAGTCGCCAGATGTTGTGACCTTTTCACACATCGCCCCATCGCTAATGGGGACCCCCAGTTGCCTGCTAGTTTTTAGGGTTCTGTCTCCTTGCAACGGTTACGAGAGATCACTTTGCTAAGAGTTTCAAGTCAGTTTGCCGAGAGTTGCCCGAGCCGAGTCTATAATTCATGCTTCAATCAGTGCGTAGACATCATGGAAGCGCTCAGAAGGCCCAAGAGACGAAGATCGACTGTGAATTCGGCCAATTCTGAGACTTCCTATTTTTTAGGAAAAGTTGCTTTTTCGATTTTTCATTTTTGGCATTTTTCGACCAAACAACGTTCCCTATTTTTTAGGGTTTGCTTTTTCTATTTTTAGAAAGTTTCTATTTTTGGAAAGTTTCTATTTTTAGAAGGGTCCCGAGTTCTGAAAACGCACTCAGAAGTTCGAAAAACTCAATAGAACTCTCAGAAAATTAAAATAAAAAATTGAATTTTTTTTGAAAATCTGGAAAAAAACGAGTAAAAAGCATGAAAATCAGACTGAAAACGTTCAAAAATCTGGAAAAACTAGTCAAAACCAGTTCAAAATCAACCAGATCTGAGGTTGAAATCATAAAAATCGGCTCTAAAATGGTGAAGTTTGTAAGAAATCTGTTCAAATCTGGAGAATTCGCCATGGAAGAATGAAGAAGGAAGGTGTAAGAAAGGTCTGGAAGGTCATGGAACTCGCCCAGCAGCTAAGAGGGATATCCAAAGAAGTCATGAAGTCCGCCCAGCACCTGGGAGGCATATCCCTGCATATTGAAGACATATCCTTGGACCTTGCAAAGTCCGCCCAAGACCATCCTTGATCCCTTTGAAGTCCGCCATGCATCTTGGAGACCCATCCTTGCATCCTCCAAAGTCCGCCATCCTTGTCCAAGCATCATCTAAAGTCCGCCATCCACTAAAATGCACATCCTAAAAACCTTTAAAGTCCGCCATCTTCATCCTAGACCCCTTGGAAGTCCCCCATCCACTAAGAGGTTCGTCCTAAGAGGTCTCAAAGTCCACCATCTGCCAAGAGGGACGTCCAAAAGAGTCATAAAGTCCGCCCTTGATGTGCTAAAGACCTTCAAAGTCCGCCTTAAGCTTGAAGACTCGTCCAAAGTGCTTGTGAAGTCCGCCCTTGAAAGGTGGGACTTGGCTGAAAGCTATTGAAAGTCCGCCTAGGCATGTAAAGTGAAGGAGAATCAAAATTCTACTAAGTGTTGATGCCTACCAAGAAGGAAATTTTGAAATTTGCTAAGTATGAAGGGTGGAGAATCATTTCCAAAAGGGATAAAGTGATGAGAACAAGTGCTAAAGTGTTAAGGAAATCCGCCCTAGAAAAGAGGGACGTCCAAGATGTTCATCCTAAAGACTTACAAAGTCCGCCATATACTTGGAGGAGCTTAGCAAGGTACCAAAGAAGTTCATGATGCCCGTCCAAAATGTCAAGGAGGTCCGCCTAAGATGATAAGATGATGATTTTTGGCTAAGTATCAATGCCAAGTCCAAGAAAAAGTTTGAAAATTTGCCTAAGTGAAGAGGCTAAGGGATGAAAAATGAAGACGTTGGCTAGGAAGTATGACGCTTTCGAGAGGACAAATGCCAAGTTTGAAAGGACATGTGCTAAAGAAGATCAAGAATATGGCAAAGAATAAAACGGAATGTGCCTAACACGATGAGGAAAAGAGGTAAAATTTGCCTAAGTATGGAGAAAATGCGAAGAAATTGTCAACTTTGACCCAAGAAAAATGCGCAAGGCAAAGAGAAAGGAAGGATCGTCCTTGGCCAGAAGGAGGAAGAATATGTCAGACATCAAGGAAATTCACCTAACGAAGACATTCGGACAAGGATTTTGCCTAGAAAAATTCGACTGAGCAAGGAAATATTTGACTTTGGCAGAACAAAATAAGCTTAAAATCTCACCTCGGCAAAGAAAAATAGGGATCTGGCAATTAAATTTTCGACGGAATGGCTTAAGATTTGGTTTGGCTAGACGAAATTAAGGACGAAATTGGAAAATAAACTCTCAGCCAAGAAAAAATGGAGGAAAATCGAGATAGCCATGGGTCCAAGACGAACGGGTTGGATTTAATTAAAATATTTTTAATATTTTAATAATTAATTTTCAACTATTTGGAAATTTGAAATGCCTTGGACAAAATCAAAATTGCCAGACACGAATCGGACGAAAGTAAAGCACGCCAGGCGGAGATGAAATCCGACAAGAAGAAAATTAAATTCACCATGAATTTAATTAAATTATTTAATGTTTTATTTAAAAAGTTGAAAAATCAAAAAAATAAACATTAAGTAAAAAAAATCGAATTTTTGATGATCAGTAAGATTTGTCCGGATAAGTTCGAGACTGATCCTTGTCGGAAGATAAAAGGAAAGTTGTCTATTTGGATAAATGAAAACAAATCGAGATCGAGAAAGAATATGGCAGTTGCTAAATCAAATTCAATCCTTCAGCATTATAATGAGTTTCAGCAACTCATTTTTCCACACACGGCTGAAGAAAAATTTAATCTTTCTCGAAATTGTCAGGCAATTAATTCGTCAATAAGCAAAGTCGAATTTTCCAGAGAGAGAAGCAGTGTTATGCTGAGGAATTTTTCGCGGGAAAAGAAAAAGAGAATTATTCAAAGCTGAATTCTTCTTGAAGAGGGGCGCACTTTTCAAAAAATCAGATTTTTAAATCTGATTTGCATTTAACGTTCCTTCACTGAGGTTTGGTGATTGGTCAATCAAATTTGCTATCTTTTCATGTACTGTCATCTTGACGAAGCTCTGGCAAAATTTTCAATTCCATTCAAGTCACTTTCAGCTTGCTTTTTCGCAGCAAATTAATTATTTAACCAGCTGAAAGTCAATTTTCGAATCCATGGCACGAGGTTTAAATTATTTTAAAGGTCTTTATATTAATGTTACTTTTATGACTGCAGGTTGACGGACACGGCAGGCGGATTATCCAGGAAGCTGAAAATGAAGTTTGCCAGCAAGGGTGCCCAGAAAGAGACCAAAGTCATCTCAAAGTGGAAGAATGTCGTGGATACTGACCTCGGACATGTGGATTTTGACGAATTCAAGAAAAGAGTATACGGTCAGAAGGGACTTCCCACAGCAATAGCCAGACGAATGGTCAGAAACGGGATATTCCAAGCAGCTGGATTCCCTCCGGCAATGGATTGTGCAGAGTTAATGGTAGAATGTGCTCGCCATTATGATGCCCAGAAAAGACAGATCATCGCCCCTGACGGAAGAGTCTTGGCACACTTGAACGAAGTTGCAATTCAGGAGACCTTCGGCATTCCAGAGCATTCAAGAACGGTCCATAAGACCAAAGAAGAAGCCAAAATGCTATATGACAGCAAGTCAGATTTGTGCGCCACAACAGTCAACAAGGTTTGGATGGACAAGCCAAAGCCGTCAATCAAGAAGTTGCCTAAGAGACCTCGCCGCACGGATTTCAAGGAGGATTTGGAGATATTGTGCTGATGCTTAACAGAATAGCTGGCAACCCACAAGGCGCCTTCTTTGAGAGCTGGATGTACTATTTCATCGACGAGATCACCTCTGGAGTCAAAATGTTCAACTGGTCACGGATGATAAGTGACAACCTCCATGAGCAACTGATCAACCTTGAAGAGACCAAGTCTTTTCACATGAGTTCATATGTGATATACCTGTTGGCCAGATCATACAAGTATCCAGGATTGATCTGCAAAGGCAAAATTGGCAACGGGGAGAACGAGCTCAGGCCTTACGACTGCTATCCTCAGCTCCAATTGAAGGAGAAGACTCACTTCAGGAGGGTGCATGATGCATTCTTAATGCATATCACCAGAAAGCTTCAAGGAGGAGTACATCAAAGGCTGAGCCATGAAGCAAAAAGTCTTATCAGCAAATATGGGTCTTGGTTCATCCAGTTCCCTAAATTCACATATATCAGGATCCAGGGATTTACTGGAAATCCCTATAAATTGCCTATCTATCCGACTAATCGGATGATATTGCTCGAGGTTTTAAGACAATTAGAAGAGTACCAGAATATTCAGAGGCCGACCAAGAAGGCGTCCGTCACATTCCCATTCTTCATTGGGAACATGCTAGAGTACTGTCCATCAGCACAGGCGGCTGAAAGTGCAAGACTAGAGATCCAATGGTACCCTTTCACGGCATACAAGTCCAGGGTCAATTATGACCCACATCATAATATCCGGACAGTGGAAGGGAGAAAATATAAGCACAGGATGGAACTGGAAGATTATTGGGCAAATGCTGCCGATGAATATGAGGTCAGACGGAAAATGTGGTCCAGAATGTCCTTGGATCTCATGAGAACGATTGAGTTCTGTCGAGTGCCTGATCAGCTTCAAGATGATGGAAACCACGTCCAGCCTCGCTTTGAGGAAAGCCGACCTCTCCCTCCAGTGAAATGGTCAGAGCCAGAGCACGCAGACCTAGCCACCCTAATGAGGCCAGTAACGAAATATTCTCAGTGGTGGGTTGATTATCATGTTCAGGAATTGAGACAGAAAGGAATCACGCTCACATATGATCTGTTGAGCGAATCAGAATCATATTCCTCTAATGCTGGTGCATCCCATCAGGACTTGGTCGGGATTGGAGAGAAAAGAAAAGAAATAATGCCAAGTGCAGAGCCTGTTTCCAAGAGGCATAAAGGAGAACCTTCTCGGTCAGCAGCATCCAGGAACATTGACCAGTTTGTGGCTACTATTGACGACTCCTTGGTTGAAATGCTCGAACCTCTTGCAGCTCAGGAAGTAAACGATGAACCTGTCCAACTAGATGATGAAGAGCCTGCGTCACCAACAGGCACAGAAATTTTAGGTTCAGACAATGACATGGAAGTCCGGGATAATGACTTGGAGGAAGGAATGATTTCCGCCCTCAGAGGGATAGTGGATGTTCCAAACGAGGACGAGGTTCAAGTAGAGGATGGCATTGAACAGTCGACCATTCCAGACTGGCTGTTGGAAAGGATGAAAATCCAGGTGCCTGCTGAGGCTCAACAAGAAGAAGAGGATGATACTGCCGATTTCTTGGCAAGATTAGAACAAGTTGCTGTCAAGAAGCCCGCCAAGAAGTTCTCCACCATTCAAAGGAACGAGACAGGCAACCGTTCCGTGCACATTGCAGTGCCTACAGTGGACAAGCCACAGGACGAAATCACTCCACAGGAGTACGCTATAACCACTGTTGACCTTGGTCCGACCTCGAAAGGTCAGGAAGTAGAAGAGCTAGATAATTCCGTCTCGACCATTAAAGCGAGACTGGAAAAGGAAGTGACCAAGAAGAAAGAGTATAAAAAGGAGGTCAAACGTCTCAAAGAATATATACAGCATTTGACCCAGCCACTTGATCAGGGCAATGCGACCGTTCCTCCTCTCCTCAATTCATCACAGGAGGTGACTAGGGAAGTCGAGCACGGAATGGTGACGGCCAGGGAAGCACAAGACTGGATGGCAAGTGAAGGCACGGAAGCGGCCTTGTTCATGGAAAAGTTGGCACTGGCTTATGGGCGAACCTCTTCGTTTCTTTCCAGGTTGATGGATATGGCGGAGGCATGGGAAGGTATCCCGGATATGCAAGAAAGGCTTATTCCAAGCCTTAGAGTTTTGAAGAGCACTCCGAGAGAGGAGTTAGTTGATAAAAGAGTGATTGCTGCAGGGGCAGCATATGATTTTCATCACTGGTTTTGGGCAGTGACAATACGAGAAGAAGTCTTGGAGAGGGCAAGAGTCGATGGACTTGGAATTGAAGAACAGGTCAGGAAAATCCAGGAGAAGATTTGCATGATAACTATAGATGTGTTCGACCATGAAGTCATCCGGGAGAACGACATGCAGTTAGAGAGATTGAAGCATAAGGTTCAAGAAGCTTTCTTCTCGACCACTGGACCTTTCTTGAAACAAGACTTTGCGAGAGTGGCAAGACTCTCATCCATTCGGAAGGATTTTGAGAAGCAGGAGGCAGATTGGGAAGGTACTTTTGCTAGATGTGTTGAGAAGTTGGACGGACTTGAATTCCGGATCAGCATGTTGCCACCTGTCCCAATGGACGAGGTCATTGCAGTAGTGTCCAGATTCGCCAAGCACAATGCTATTCAGATGGATAAGGACGCCTCTCCTAGATTATAGCTGGAACTGCCACTTTTCTGATAGTTTTCTGATGGTTAACTCTTGTTATTTTGGGAAACCCTAATTTTGCAGTAGTGTCCAGATTCGCCAAGCACAATGCTATTCAAATGGATAAGGACGCCTCTCCTAGATTATAGCTGGAACTGCCACTTTTCTGATAGTTTTCTGATGGTTAACTCTTGTTATTTTGGGAAACCCTAATTAGGGTTTGGTTGTAATAATCTCGGCCGTTGATCTTGTTTTAATCTCGGCCCTTCATTTCATTTTTGGAGCTCTATATAAACTAGTGCTCTCTCATTTTCATTTTTGTGTGGAGACAGATTATGTATATTGTCGCATTGAGACTATTTTGAATGATAAAAGCTCTTTAGCATGATTTGCCTTGAATCACTTCTTATTGTTGAATAGTAAGCGAGGTTACATATTATCTTCCGCCATAGATTAGAGTTAAAGTTAGATTAGGTAGAATTTGCTTTGAAAAGTTGTTAATTGAATGAGAGATTGATCGTATTGACTCAACGGTGAAGTGTAGCTCATACTTTTTTCGAATGGATGATTTGCATTCGATTTGTAAAGTTAGCCTGAGCTCTTAAACGTGGAAGCTTAACTTCAACCTCATTCGAGGTTTGAAAATTATTCTCACAAACCCCTTGAAGATTGCACCCATTTTGCGTATGTTGTCCTGCAGGAGGCGAAACAAAGTGTGGTTTATTTCTCTTCACCGAGTCCTTACTGTCTCTTGAGTTCTTAGGCTTAGACTAGATTTCCTAAACCCTATTCTTTTGCCATTTTTTTTTTTTGAGATCCACAATTGAAAGTCCTAATTGAGAACCTTTAAAGATAAATTTCCTAAGTCCCGAACTTGTGCAGACTTTCTACGTAAGTCCCCTTGTTTATTACCAGCATTATCACAACGACCATTGAGCTTATCCACACGTTGAGACCCGACTAAAGAAACCTTGGAATCGCCTATGCGGTGGTTTTTCAAGAGAGGATAGAGTGTCTTTGGACATTTTATTCTGTGTGTTCGGTGGATGATAAAACGTACACCAACACGGTGACTGAATACAATAAACTAGAGCAACTTGTCCGCTTTTCAACGATGAGTGAGAACCAATAAGCCACTTATTCAGTGGGATGAGTAACAACAAAATACCAAGAGCAGCTCACTAGTAGTACTATGTTACACCCCGATTGTATAGTTACTATTTACTATTACTGCATAGGGTAAAATGATTGTAAAGCTAATTATGAAGATGAATAAAATATGTTGTACCTTGTTATCAATTTGAGTGTTTTCACATTTGATGAATGTCACATTTAATTTTACTTTAATTAATGTTATCCTTGGCGAAATATTGCATTTATGAGAATATAAGGTTATTGAATTGTGAATATTCTAACTTTTGAGATGTTTATGTGTACTGCTTATGTTATGAACATTTGACTATTGAGAGCATGTGTCAGTGGATGCAGGTATATGAACCATTCCTCCAGGCGGAGGGGAAGTATCACTTGGGAGAGGATCTTGGTCGGGTAACCGGTAAAGTAAACTATCTGAGCATACACACACGTCACCTTAGATTGAGTGAACTAAGTCAGTTTGTGTGGGTTATAGGCAAGTCGTCCTTACGAGGAATGTTGGCATTAGGAGTCTTGTTTACTTTTGTATGTATTTATGAGTGATGTTTATCTATGTATCTGTCTTGTGATATTATGATCATATGGATAGGAGGGATGTAGGTGGAGGTATGTTTATATGTATGCACACGCGTGTCAGAAGGATCTGACGACATGTATATGTGTATGTATAGAGATACCACACATACACACCTATCAATATGATGGTAAAGTAAATGGATGTAAGTGAATCGGATGTGGTCATTTATACATATGTATAGTATATACACGTATCCATATGTATATACATATCGATACAAGCGTACAATGGCAAATGGATATGCTCATACGGATGTATCAATATAGTATACCTACACATACGTGAGGTACATACAGGTATATACATGTATATATGCACACATCCTGTAATATGTGA
Source organism: Sequoia sempervirens (assembly GCA_007258455.2). Lineage (NCBI taxonomy): Eukaryota > Viridiplantae > Streptophyta > Pinopsida > Cupressales > Cupressaceae > Sequoia > Sequoia sempervirens. The sequence goes on along the minus strand of VDFB02285482.1, from coordinate 9,401 downwards.
TATTAATAATATTATTATTATTGTCTTCCGAATTAACACACACACACACACACACACACACACATATATATATATATATATATATATATATATCAGATGTATGCTAACTAGCTCACGATATATATATATATATATATTATAGTTATATTAAAACATATATATATGTTTAATATATTTAAAACTATAATTATATATATATATATATATAATAAAATATATAATTTTCTTTATTAAACTATGGAAATCGAATTATTTCTGAATCGATTTAATATTATCTTCATTCAACTTTGGAAATTGAATTATTTCTGAATCGATATAATTTATATCATTTAAACTTTGGAAAATTGAATTATGAAATAAATAAATCGAATTATTTCATATGAAAATCAATTTCACGTATTTGGACTTTGGCTGATATAACTATGATGGAATTCGATTTTGAAACAAATACAGCTCTAAGTGAATCGTGCATCACCTGGAGATGAGCATGCAGGGATAAAATTATGGAATGCTTTTAAACTTGAAAGCATGACTTATTCAAACACAGTAAATAAATTCCATCGACTCAACCCTGAAAAATAGTCGATGCTAGCTATGCGTAATAGAAAGATGATTGACTTCTTCTCTGTTCATGAAAAACCCACCATTTTATGAGTTTGGCACCACCTCTGTAAACAAATTATGTAGGTGTTGATTTGCAAATTTTTCCATGTGCTTTTGGAATTAATCTTCATAATGCTGGTAGAAATGGAGGTCGACTCATCCTGTTATTTGTTGAGTATGGACTGGAATTGACGCCACCTCCAAGATTGAAAATGTCAAATGGTAGTGGTGTCAATTCACATGCCATGGCAGTAGGAATTGTTGGAGGCTGGGCACACTATAAATAGTCACCCAACTCTCATTCACCAGACTCATTCATCATTCACCATTTTTCATTAGCTTTTGTAATTTGTCTTTGAGATTGCCTTATTCACCATATGCGTATCATTTGTTGCATCATTATATGTTCATTCTTCAATTACTGATGAACATTATTTGCAGTCATTATTCAATTCTGAGTGATATTATATACAGCCATACTTCACATTTCTGAGTGACCATAGTCTACAGACAGTGTTCACATTTTTGTGAGTTACTATTATCTTTGAGAGAAACATATTCTACCCAAGGAATGTGTCATTTCTGCTAGTGATTTTTGAGAGTGGGAAAGAGGGAATTTTGTGAGGAAATTGTTATCTTTTGAGATTCTGGGAATTAATACAAGGAGCTGGATTGAGCTTTATTTGAAGGAAGCTCTGTCGTCAATTTGGGGAAAGCATATGCAAGCATGGGATATTCTTCTACTATTTATTTGCAAGAATTGTTATGCTGTTTGAAAAATATACTTTTTGTTTGTGCATAGGAAGTGAATATGTTGTCTTTCAGAAAAGGGAAATAAAGCAGTTCTAGCTATGTTTTACATGTTTGTAAAGATCTCCATAATAGGACAATGTTGTTTGCTTTAGATATTATCTATTAGGCTTAATTGAATGCAAGAGTCACTTGAGGTACACCAACTAAGTTGTTAAGTTAACTAGGAAAGCTTGTGTTACTCCTAGGATAGATAATCCTGTAAGGGAGGGGGCTTGTGGACTTACTTGTTATTTATATTCATTTCAAGTAGACTAGAATGTTGTAGGTTAGTCTAGGATGACAAATTATCCAGTGAAGGACCATACATATGCGTAGTGTAAGATAGCCTTAAGTCAAATCGGCCCTGAATAGTGTATGTGATAGATGACTCTCAATCGTTTACTGAATATAATACTTTGGCCAAAGTAGTGCATTGTACGAGACTCCACTTAGATAGTGTGATGCTTGAGACTACACTGTCAATTCACCGTGATCCATTATTACATGCTAGTTCGGGATTGTGGGATTACAAGGTTCTAGTTATGTGGGACATAGCACTATGCTCAATTGGTTGTCAGTATCGGTTAGTCTACCAATCTCTTCGTCAAAGGGAAGGGCCATCTATCGAATGATAGATGTGCGGGGGACCGCATTAAGAGTCCATGGTTGGCAAAAAAGCGCCTGAGTGATGCTTCTCCTCCACAGCAAGAGATAGGAGAACCAAGATTTGAAAGGAAAGGAACCTGGACCATCTTACTACTATTTGTTGGAAAGCTCCATGAGCTATGTATGTACTTGTATGTTTTCTTACTCTAATCTATCTTTGAAAAGAAAAAGGAATACTTGTTGAAATATGTTGTATCTTATTTGGAAATTATCAATAAAAGAAAAGAAAAATTTTATTGCATTGGCTTTATTACTTGTTACCATTACTTGTTTGGTGTAAAATTAAGAAATTTTTACTTTATGAAAGGGTTAGGTCATTACATACTACTACTCAGTGTTACAATGTTAGATCATTTGAAAACTTCTAAATTCAAGATACGCATTCGATGTTACAAGTATAGTCATGAAAAAAATTGATAGAACATCCCCACATGTATCACAACATCAAAGAACTAACCACCCATCATGGAATTAACAAATATACCTCAAAGATTGGCAAATAGATGGTTGGTGCAGGTCTGAAAGAGGTTTGAAACACTGCTATTATAGTCTGGACAGCAAGATAAACTTAGAAAACTTCACCAAATCACTCCCACACACACCCACAATGAATGCAAGCTCAAAGATTGACAAAAGAGACTGGTGCAGGTCTGAAAGAGGTTTGATATACAACTGTTGTAGGTCAAAACAGCCATGATGAATCATCAAACTCCCTCCAAGCCACCACAAAAAACCTCTTAACCACATCCAAAATCTTTGCAAACATTCACCAAAACATAAATCCCAAAATCTGCAATCAAAATACTTTGAGTTATCTTCTTTTTGAAACCCTAGAACTGGAACTCTGTTGAAGCACAATGTGATTCCTAAATAGAACCACTCCACTAGCTAGGGATTATCTTTCAAATCCGAAACTAAGAATCAAATGAGGGTTTTTGTCCTCAAACAATTTTTGGAAGAACTCACAAGTTCAACCTGGCAGCATAACAATATGTGTAATCTCCAGCATATCCAAATGATCCCCCAAGACCTCCTTTTATAGCATTTTTCATTGCTTTTTCCAAAATAAAAAACATTTTTTCTTTTTCACTGCTTTTTCAAAAAAGTGATTTTTTCTTTTTCGATGCTTTTTCAAAAAAGCATTTTTTGCTTTTCACTGCCTTTTTTCCGAAAAAGCATTTTTGCTTTAAATTAAATAATTCATTATGTGCAAACATTTAATCACCTTTTCCGTCAAATTCTCATTTAAAATAAAATAAAACCTTTTTCATGTGCAAGACCCCTATATTTCTCCTAGGCGTCCAAAAGGGGAATTAAAATACATTTTCGAAAAGATATTATAGTTAACTTATCAAAAATAATGATAAAATGTAATGTCCCCATTTTGGCCCTACACTCTTCAATAGGATTTAGCCTATTTCCAGAAATCCGTAGGCTGAGCTGAGGTGGAAAATTAGGGTTTCCTCTTTCGATATTGCTCAGTTGGCATTGAGAGGATGTTGTGCAGACTTACTATTTATAGCAGTTGCTATTTTTAGCAAGTCTATCTTTTGGCATATCTGTCTAGCAGCAGTTCAATCCTTGCAGGTTAGTGTTCAGTTTGGCTATCTATTGTTTTGATGTGAACTTACTATTTATAGCAATTGGCTATTTTTAGTAAGTCTAAATTTGGCAGTAGCATCATCAGCAGCTCAACTCAAGTCATCTTGCTATCCATCAGTTTCAGTATTGGCATTGGTTTTGGTTATCTCCATGGACTGAGTTTTTATACTTAGTCAAATTTCATGTTTCTCAGTTGTACCCCACGCCTAGGAGTAATAACTTCATGTTGTTTTAAAAGAGGGGCCATTAAGGGGGTCAATTATGCATTTAATAATTTATTAAATGCTTTATTGTTGCAAAGTGAAAAGGAGGTTGAGTAATATTATATTATTTCAAAAAAGTAAAATGCAAAAAGGTGGCATCCCTTTTGGAAGTTGAAGTGATTCAACTTCTTGGAATTTGAAGAGTTCTTGTTGCTTCATTTGCCAATTGAAGTTTATATATTGCTGCTGTTTGAAGAGCTGATTATGCATATTTTTGAAGAGCAAAGTTACGCTGCTGGAATGAATCCAGAATCCGGCTAAGGGAAAGCTTAGCAAATTTACTCCATTCTTCGGGCCTGCAACTATGGTTCCCTAGGTGGTGGATTGAGAGTGTGCTTCATCCAGAAGTACATATTGAGCATTATTGTGGAGTTTTGGTGAGATATTTCCAGTTTTTATGTTGCTGGTTTATCATGGCTGAAAGTGATTTTTGTATACAGCTTTTAGTATGAATTTTATTTGCTTCTGGGTATTGAAGATATGCATTCCTAGCACATGGGCGCCCCTTCCCATAGAAGATCAGAATTTATTTCAAAGTATTTATTTTTATTCTTGCAAAATCGCCCTTGCTAAGGGCCATACCATGTTGGGAGCATTGAGAATTGTGCAAGTAAATTAATGGTTGCTTTTTGAAGCTGTTTCATCATCATGACATGGGCGCCTATCCTCTAGAGGTTCATTGCAATTGATTTCACTCAATTTGGAGGTAAATTGATAAAGTTATGTGCATTTCATTGATGTACAGTTTGCTGGTCTGATTTTCTGTATTCTCTATTTCTGATCAGACTTGTTAGTTTTTGATATAATGCTGGTTTGAGCTTCATTTCTATATCATTATTGTATTGTAAGAGTTAGAGGAAGTGTTACTCTAACCATTGATTGATTTGGAAGCATATCTTTCTTATTTGCAGCTGTTTAATTCATTGTAAAGCTGATTAGTAGTACTAACAGCTATTTATTTTATTTGCTGCAATTAGTTTAAATTTCATACTCCCACGATTGAGTGGTTGAGTTTAAATAATCATCTTTTTTAATTGTAAGTTTCCCCCCACTAAATAAGTGGTTGTGTGGACTGTATTCCCCCCACATTAATAAGTGGAAGTGAGGATTTAAATGGCTGGCTTGCCGCCTTTAATAATGTAATAATCTCACCCACTGAATAAGTGGAGTATCCCCACTGCTTGTGGATGCCTGCATCAGCAGATGAATTGTAATTTTAGTTCAGTTTACTCCTAATGATCCTCTAACCATATGCTATCACCTCGCCCACATTGGGATCTTGGTGAACATTCTTGGTTAGAGTTACTTCCATGTTGATTTACTTTTGGAGCTAATGCTAATCAGTGACTTGTTGCTGGTTTGTGTGTTAAATTTTGAGAAAAAAACTAAGGGGAATATTTCATAAAACATTATAAAAAGTTAATAATTTAATTATTTCACCCCAAGTTGCGGAAAATCCTGAAACACATCGGAATCCAAATTTGACTACACCAATATGAAACTGAAGCAGTAGGAAGATGATTGAAAACAAATTGGTGATTTTCTAAAAATAGTTTGCTCCTCCAAGAAGTTTGGAGAGCACCCAACAGGTCGGAAACCTATTTTGAAAGCATCAAAGGGCTCAAAATAACCAACTGAACTCAAACCCAAGAACAATTGATCTACAACTCTACAAGACTAATCAAATTCTTCTCCAAGAATGTTGGAGTTCTCCCTAAATAACCAATTAGCCTTCAAAAGACTTGGAAACTGTCTAAATGTGTACGAATTGGCTAAGCACCAAAAGGGGACATTACAATGATGGGGTTGCACCTTTAAAGGATTCATTTGAAGAATACCCATTGCTAAATGATAGAGTAGGCAATATGAGAGACGCTGGTATGGACCAGAGACAAAAAGTACTTGGATTTGGTTGTGCTTTTTGTTGCTTACCTTCCAACTTTAAAGCAAGTTGAAAAGCACACTCTAAGTAGTTGATGGGTGTAGAGCTCCAAGTCATGTCAAAGATAAAAAAAAAATCCATAGACAAACTTGATGCAAAGAACCTCATCAACGTCTTGTACCTCCACCTTGATAGAGAGGCAATTGAATTGCTCTATGTATTGTTGGACTGATTGCCCAAATGTCTAGCAAAGATTGAGTTATAGTGCCAATAGCTCTTCCTAATAACCAAAGGGGCAAAGTAGCACCAAAATAGTTGTTTTGAAATCCATCCAAGTATCAATTTCTAATTAATTGCCTCTAAGAGTTAGATGTGAGACTACCACTGTAATCTCCCTTGCTATTTCTGATCTAAATTTTGTTTGCCTACGGAATGGGATTCAAACTCTACGTACTACTGGCAAACTTGTAATAAACAGAACATAGGATAAAACAGTAAACTGGAAGATATCATAGTAAAATGCCAGAACCTTTATTCATTCTCAGGAATATCATGTACAAGAGTATCACAATGCTCACAGTATAATCATCGGCAACAAAACTCATTCATTATTATCATAGCATCAGTATATCTTCCCGACTATTCCCACCCGACTACATATAACGCTCGGCGGTGGTTAGACAACCAACCGACACGACGTTTCATAACATCATTACATTAACATTAATCTAAACATGTTTTGCCGAGAGTACATGACATCACATGACATTATTATTCTTTACTAACTATTGTTTTATTTGACAACTGCCGAGTATGACCGAGGCCAACTACGGCCGACAACAAGCAAACGACAACAAGTAAAATATCCGACTAACATCATCCCCCCCAAAAAGAAAGTCGTCTTCCAGACGACAGATACAACATGATAAGATTACTAAGAGGTAGGGGGAAGGGAGTGCGTCCCTGGATGCACCGATGACGTCGGAGTGGTGGAAGAGTGCTCTGCTCTCAGGCGCCTCAGCTCCTCCGTGCGTGTACGAAGCTGCCGATCTGCCAGGATCTCCCTCTCCCTCGCCGCCTTCACCATCCGGGCTGCCTCCATCAGTTGGCTCTTTGCCTACTCTGCCTCGGCATTCTTGGCCGCCAACTCTACCTCTTTGGCAGCTAACTGGTCCTCCAATGCTTTCATTCGCTGCTGCCAGGCTGCCTCTTTCTGCTGTGCCTCCTCCTCCAAGGCTGTCACCCGAGGCTCCAAGATCTCCAATCGGGCTCCCCTGTCACTGGCGAGCTGAGATTGCTCAGTCAAGTTATCCTGAATGCTCTTGATGGTCGCAGCCAACTCATCCTTGACCCGCTGAAGAAGTCTATAGGCATCCACTCGGCGAGATACTGCCACATCAGTGGAAAATCTTTGGCGCTTCATCAGAAGAAAAACATCTCGGAATGCCAGCTCGATGTAGTATAGACTCTCCAAGACGCCTGCATCCCGTCCCACTAGCCTCGGTGGCCGACCCCGCCAGGCTCTCATCATAGTGAGAGTCTCTCCTGCTGGCCACCCCTCGCCAAATATCCTAACAAACTCCGCCTCACACCCCATCTGCACAAATCCCCGAATTCGGTGAACCTCCTGGCCTACCAGAGGCGATCGGCCAATCCTCAGGTCCCTGGAAACCTGTCCCACACGGATCATCAATCTGCCCATGTGCTCGAGCTCCTCCACATATCTCTGTACTGTGCCTACCGGATCCGACGGGTCTGGCTGAGACATTTCCACGACGAAGCCCTCTGTGGAGGCGCCCTCCCCGTCCTCCTCGTCATCCGAAGGTATGCAATGTTCCGTCTCCTCCTGGGGCTGTTCCCCGTCTGCCGGCTGAGGCTCCTGAATGGCTGTCTCTGGTGCCTCGGCTATGCTCGCCTCCGGGAGTGCAAGTGTGTCTTCGCCGATCCTGGCCGTCTCACTCTGCTGGGTGTGAATGATCGGCCCCTCCTTATCCCCTTGTCCCTCCGAGGGACTCTTCTCCTGCTCGTCTGGCTGCTCGCTGGCTGCTCGTCCACGTCGAGAGTGAGGCCCACCGACCCCAGCCAACTGTCGATCTGTGCTACCCCGGGTGCTCCTGGGGTTGGAGTCGTCTCCTCCGTGGCCTCAGTCATTCCCCTAACTCCTGCCGAGGTTGCCACTCCTGTGGCTGCCGATGCTGACGGTGGTGTAAGAGAGCAAACTGCCGGCAATATCTCCACCGAGGCAGTGGAACCTGCTGCTGATATGGTAACTGCCCCCTGTGATGTGGTGGCGAGAGGTGCCCACCCTGGCGATGCTCCCGGCAGTGAAGCGGCTACCCTCAACATCCGTCCGGCTCCAACTGATGCAACGGGGAGGGTGAACGTAACCGAGTGTGTGCTCTGGCTGGCTGGCGGTGTCGGAAGAGTGAATCCTGCCGGCTGCAATACTGGTATGTCAATCTCGCCTGCCTCCTGACCCCCGATGGCAACAGATACTTCCTCATCAGCAGGTGGACTCGACTTCGATGGCGAGGAAGATAAGTCAATGGGCTCCTCTCTGTCCGATGCATCGCTCTCCTCTGAGGCCTCCTCCTCCGATGTTTCCTCTTCCACCGATGCCTCCTTCCGTTTCCTCTTTTTCCCCGAGGCTGTGCCCTCGCCGGCTTGCTTTGCTTCCAATTCCGACCAGTAGAATACGGTAGGCCATCCCGGGTCCAGGTGAGTGAGTGGCCGCAACCGACCCCAATTGCCCTCGGGCACCTGTGTGTGCACGGCATCCAAAAAGAGAGCTATGGCGTGCTGAGTCATATAGAAGGCCTTATGCCTCTGCGCCAGAAAATCCCTTATCCGCTCCGTGAGTAGCCTCGCCCAGTTGTATACTCGGCCAACCCGGAGTCCGACCATGAAATCCACCTGCCATAAGGCAATGTCCGACGCTCGGCTAGCCCCTGTGAGTCGGCACTTCATCAGGTCAAGCAAACATTTCCATTCTGCCGTTGCTAGGTGACTCTTCCGGAGGCCTCGATTGCCAGTATTCCATATGGTACGCTGTTCTTCGGCTGACAAGTCGCTTCGGCACACTTGCTTGACCAGCAGTTCTTTGTGTTCCTGCGTCATTTTCTTGGGCTTATTAACCCCTATTCCTGAAGCTGGGACGCCGAACACTCGCTCAAAGTCCTGAGGCCAGAATGAGACGGTCACTTGGCAACCTCTGTAATCAATGACGGACTTGTGCGTGTGCCTGCAGTAGCTCTCCACCATCGCCTTCAGCCAAGGCTCGAACTCCCGAGAACTGAAAAAGGGCACGAGCACAGCCTTGTCCACCCGAGCGTGTCGAAGCGCAACCTTCAGAGAGTGGTCGTCCGGAGTGCTTCGCCACCATTGCTTGCACTCGTTGCCGGTCAGGTTCTCCCATGTCATCGTGTCAATATCGGCATCCATCTTTTTTCTCTTCGCAGCCGAGGCTACCTTTGGCTGGTGCTGCATCGGTTTCTTGCCCTTGTCCATTTTCCTCTCAGTTCGGCGATTCCAGCCGACTTTATAACCCTCGAGACTGCCGAAACTATGAAAACTGCCGGATTGCCAAAAACTGC
>VDFB02285481.1:0-141199 GCA_007258455.2 Sequoia sempervirens | reverse complement strand
TGACCTCTAAGTTGTTGAGATGGTTATGCTTCTTCCTGTGACATTTAGGAACTTTCAGTATGAATTTTAGTTCAACAAAGGTTTGGGATGTATATTACTGTATGGTACATACAACTTTATGATAGTGTGGTGAGGTGACAGTTTAAATGCCAAATCATTTTGAGATGCTATTTGGTCATTACGTGCCAAGTTTAACAGAACTGGTGAGCAATTAAAGGGCCCATGTGAAGGCTGTTTTATAAAATGTGAGCTTGTCTGGCTGTATTTTTTGGTTAACTCTGTTGGTTTGTTATGTCATGTTACTAGTCACAAGTATAATGTTAATCTAAATAGTTGTGGCTTGGAATGGCTTGTCAAAAGATTGATGGACATTTTCATATTTTCTAGATGTAGGTATCCTTTTTTTTAAGTTTTGACAGTGAGTAATATTTCTATATGTTGACATTACCTGGTATTTCATGTATTTCATTACAAAATGATATCAAATGGTATTTGTAGTCCTATCTTTATAGTGTTTTAATTATTCTGTAGCTGCATGTGCTTATTTTTTAGGTATAACAAATACTTTGGACAATGGAATATCCCAAAGGAATCAAGGATGAAGATAATAATGGTTGTGTATAGGGAGAAGACAATAATGGCATTCCCTTGAATTTCCTATCGGTACATCCCTTGCACCTCCTCAACTTTGACAGAATCCATCTGATCTTTTAAGTGTATAGGTTTGAAAATTGGTAGAAGGAAAATTATGTTTGGTATAACACCAAAACAATTAAATGTTATGAAAGAATCTGAAGCATTTGATATTAGTGCCTGTTCTGAGGGTTGTGTAGTGACAAGAAGCTCAGAAGCAGAGAATTCATCCATAGTAGCATGCTTGTCATAATTTCTTCTTCAACTAGGTGCAATTTATTTGCTTGCAGCATTTTCTACTTCAGAAGTTAATATTCTGGGGTCCTGTAGGGAGAATTCATTCCATAGTAGCATGCATGTCTTTATTTCTTCATCAACACGGTGGAATTTATTTGCTTGCAGTATTTTCTGCTCCACAAATTAACATTCTAGGGGTCTGTAGAGAGAATTTCAATTTATCCCATAGTAGCATGCTTCTCATAATTTCTCTTCAACTTGGTGGAATTTATTTGCTTGCAGCATTTGCTGCTCCAGAAACTCACATTCTCGGGCCCTGAAATTCTATACAGAGAAATAGTTTGTAATTCTATAAAAAGGGCAAGATAAGTCTCAAGGCAGAAATTACCTGTATTACAGAGAGGAAGTCGTGTGTGCGAAGTGCACTTCCAAATTGTGGCAAGATTTTTGATTTCTTGAAACCCTAAAGCATATGATCAATTACAAGTATTTCCACAGACATTAGGGCATAGAGTTGCTTCAAAACTGGAATTGTTTCATGCAGAAAGTGTAAGCCTGAACTTTCAGCTAAATTCAAAAAAAGTTGTCCTGCTTTCCGTTAATTTAGTAAAGTAACAGGGGAATTAGCTTGTAAAATGCACTCAGAAAACAAAACAGCCACTATTTGCACTGCCAATAGCAACCTCAAATTTTATCAGAATGTCAATTGCAGATTAAAATTGTACAAAAGATCATGTCAGAGAGCAACACATAAATAATGGTGATAATCTGAAAAAAAAAAAGTGTCAAGGAAATTAAGTTTATTGTGATAAAAAACAACCTGTGCCTGCCAACAGCACAGCAAATGAATTTCACAGAAGTAATTGAAAAACAATGTGGCATTGAGATATTATATCCTTCCACTATTTATACATGGGCATGAAAACCGTGGGGTCTCACCGCTGGGTTCCCAGTAGGGTTTGTTCTATCCAGTTTGGCACAGACACAAAAGTGAAAACTATATTGAGAAAATACCTTCAGAAGGCATGCAATGATATCTGAGATAGATAAATGACAAATGTATATGATTACTGACATTTTAATTTAACACTTGTAAACTAACAGTTGAATATGCAATATGTGAAAATTTAAATTAGGTTTAGTTTTACCTGAATTTTTCAGCTGTATAGGTCTCTGGTTTTGTTCACAGTTTCATAAACTTCATTGTTCCTCAAAATTATTTGTACTGCACCCACTGTCATTAGGGTTACTGGATACAATAGAAAATTTATTGATTCATTTCTAGATTATGCCATCAGGTCTGTTTATGAGTTTTTCTCCCACCTGCACAGGTGGATTAATTTGAGGATGATGCAACGTTCAGAAGTTGCAATTAAGAAACAAAACCGTGAAAAATTATTTGCAGAAGGAAAAGAAATAGTCAATATGGTTGCCGGTTAATCTGACAATTTTCAGGAGAAAAAAGATTCTCCTGCCTACGTTCTTGCACCTATCAGCTAAATATTAATTTCAAAATTTGATTTTTTATTTATATATGTGCATAATATTTAGATTACTAATTTCGATATTACTTATGGTAATATTCTGATTTGCAAAGTCCATTTGGTTGTGGTGTAATGGTAATTGGTTTTTTGGTAAGTCTCAAGTTTGATTCTCACTCTATGATAATGTGATCTACCACCACAGACTCTTAATGGGACACCACTCTTCGAGACCATCAGAAACTACCTTCTACTTGGTTGTGCAGTGGCAGCAAAATATATAGCAATCTACGATAACAGTAAATTAACCATTGCCTCATTGTAGAAGCTTCCATGCACCATCCCAGATCCTGCTTTAAATACTAAATCTCTCTTTCTGGATTTGATTTTTAGTTTCTTATATTCTTGCATTAAATACTAAATCTAATTTTTTGGATTTTATTTGATTTTTTGTTTCTTATATTATGTGATTCTAGCATTGCCATGGGGTTTCAGTATGCTTTGTCTGTCAGAAAAGAGCAAGTGCTCAGTGACAATGATGTAGAGCAGTGCAAGGTTTTGTAAGGTACTGGGTTTGATCACATGATCTCATAGCTCTATGATGGTTATTTTGGTGTTTTTTAAAGTTTTCCTTGCTTTGTTGCCATTATGATGATTTTTTTTTTAACTAAAGTTTTTGTTTCTGCGTCGGCATTCTTTGCTCTGCAGACATCATTTTGATAACATGTCTGGTTAAATTGTTGTGCTCCTCTTTTGCTGCAAAATAGGCAAGTAATTGTTGTGAAATTGGCCAGCTGAGTGTACAAGTTTTACTTCTTTAACCTAGGGAGGGGGGAAAACAAACAAGAAATAAAGAGACAGTGATGTGATTATGTATATTACAGGCTTGTTCTTGAATATGTTGTTTAGGCTCCAAGACATGCGATATAGTAGCATTTGAGTATTTGAAATGCATTTATGGCTGCAATTTGAGAGAATTTCTGAGACAAAACTAACTATGAAGATTGAGTGTATTTACAGCCAGCTTTCGATGTTAATTAGATGTTTAAATTGTTGAATATGCGAGCTGAGTGTAAATTTTTGCTTGTTACGCCACTCTTTTGCCTAAACAAGAAAGAAAGAGATAATGCCATGGTTATGCATCTGCATTCTTAAACTAACTGCAGGTTGGAATTCTTATGTTTGTAGTTGAGGCTTAAAGATCTTCAACATGTTAGTGTTTGAATATTTAAAATGCATTTTAGGGCTGGGGGTTTGAGAGAATTTCCTGGACAAATTTACTAGTAAGCTTGAAGGTTTTTAACTTTTTACTGCCTGAGGAGTTTGATGATAATTAAATAACCAGTTCTCAAATATTCCAGATGAGTATAAATTTTTGCTTCTTACTCTGCTTTTTCACATAAACAAGGAGTAAAGAGACAATGACATGGTTATGCATGCACAGACCTGTTCTCTAAGCTCTAAAACTAATCCTAGGTGCAAATTCTTAAATATGTAGTTCAGTCTTTAACTTTAAGATGTGCAATATTGCAGCGTTCCAAGCATTTAAAATGAATTCTATGGCCTTGTTTTTGAGAGAATTTCTGAGACAAAAAGTTACAGAGTTTTTTGTTTCACCTAGGGCAGACTAAAATAGAAAGATCAAGAGAGAATTTCATCCTCATGCCAGCACAGTCCTGTTTTCACTGTAACACTAGAGTATTTGTAATGTGCTTTATTACTCTGTACGTGAGAAAATTTCTGAGACAAAATTCAGTATCAAGCTGGAAGATATTTTTCTTAAGATTTAGATTTAGATGCATGTTTATTTATAAACATTTGAAATTTGAAATTTAAGCACATGAATTATGCTTCATGCTTTACACTTCAACCTAGTGTTGGTGATCCAAAATGTATTCCATAATTCAAGAGGATGAACCAAGACCTAGACTTGGGGATGTTTGTCAGTCGAGATTAATGAGACAAGACTTATGGCTAGACTTGCAGGCAATTAAAGACCAATTGACAAGGGTGGGTGACTGTTCTGCACTTTTGGCTCTCCAAGGCCAAGGAGGGTGATTTTAGAGGTCACCGACAAGACAATTATAGAAAAAATGACACATTAGGATGTTAGATATGCCTTATCATATCTATAGGATTGTCCCAAGGATATGTTACTAAACATTCACTACATTGGCTCACTGACAACAAGACCAAAAATCACCTTTAAGCAGATAAAGACAAGCTATGCATGCAACAAAGACTGTCAGTAAAGGCTTTCTCCTCTCCCTCTCTCTCTCTCTATATATATATAATAATAATATAATAACCATAATTTGCACAAAATGTACAAAATTGAGCCCAGAATTTAGAACACAGTTGATAATTGATAATTCAATGTCAATTGTCAAATCATAAATGTTAATGATAAATCAAAATAGTTTATATCATAGTAGTACTACTTCGAGTTGGGATTGACTTGGCAAACCAGAAGTATAAACTCAATTCAATGACATGGGATTTAATGAGGAAAAATTCAGGAAAAAAATGGTGTTTCCATCTGATGCAGTGCAAAACTGGCTTTATTTTTTTGTCTTTTAACTAGAGCAGGGGTTTGGGGACAGCATCTCTAGTGGGGGTCTAGGGGCAGCACCCCTCACGTGTTCCCTGTTGCAATATAGGGCAGAGTTGAGGGCAGAGCCTCTGCTACCAAGGCCAAATTAAGGCCTTCAAGCCCACAAAGACCTCCATTGCACATGCAGTTTTTCCTTCTTGCTTGCAAAAGTAAATGTAACAATGTAAATGGCAAATGATTAAAACATAAAATTGAATCTGGGCTGGGGTTTTAGGGAGTGAAATAACAAATTTTTATGTTGGGTGGCCTTGTTTCCCCCCATAAAGGGTTAGTTTTTTATTTTTTTGTTTCATGACGATGAAGAGGAGATGCTTTATCCATGCCCCCAAACATCCCGCAACAGGGGAACATGAGAATGCATCCCTGGGTATATTGATTGTATGCTATGGCATAATTTACTGAAAAGAAGTTCTTCCACTATAACATAGATTATTGCAAAGTTTGACAAGGAAGAAATGCATATGCGGTTTTGTTTAACATATACTGTGGTGGAAATATTAGGATATGCTTTCTGTTGAAGTGTGAAGTATCTGTGAATTTTTCAATACTTGTTCTCTTTTTCACAACGCATGATGCTAAGAATTCTATCATCATTATAAAAGGAATAGCTGCCTTTTCCCTTTCTTAGCCATGACCAGGCTAATTTTTTTTATCCATATAAACATTGATTTACTCTTTATGTTAGCCTGATGATTCAAGGGTGATATTTTGCGCTTAGTACTAGACTTGTACCTCATCAGCATAATAGTTAATCCAGCAGTTTCTTTCATACTGTTCAGTGTTACTGTTTTCTGAATGGTACAAAACAACAAATTTTTAAGATGTACTTTGTTGAGCTATTTTTTTCCCAAAGTTCCTTTGATGCTTTAAAACTCCAAAATTATTGCCCTGTTTTGTCTTACTGATGCTTTACTTTTTTCATGGTATTATAGAACATTTTCATGGGTTGTTGTAAAGTCTTCCCTTGGGCTACTGAGTTTGGTTACAAGTGATTCATCCAAGTTATTAATCTTCATCTTGTTCTTATTAGATATAGTCCTTCTTTAATATCTTTTATACTGGACTCCAATTGAAGTAGATTACTATATTGTATGAAGCAGAGTTGCATGTTCATGCCACATTCTACTATACCATATACGCTGCATTTTGAATAATGTTTTAGTCAAATCTGAAAGTAGCAATTGAGGTAATGAAATGAATAAAGGAAGGAAAGATTGCAAGTTCTGTTTGTTTACTTGCTCCTCTTGTTCAACCTGATAGTGACTGCAGAATCACAAGCTGTGCCAGCAAAAGCAATGGGAAAGAAAGGGGTTAAAAGAGGGAGGCCAGCTGCAGCAAAGAAGGAACCATCACCCTCTCTGGAAAATAATGAAAATCCAAGTAATAACATACACAATAAGGACCCGGAAGATCAAAATCAGATGAAAAGGGGTAGAGTAAAGAGGTTGAAAAGAGAACCATATCCTGTTATGGAAAATGATAAAAAGGGCGAGAATGATGGCAACTCTGGTGAATCGGTGGATCAAAAACAACTTTTGGAGTTAAATCACTGTGAAGGTTTGCTTATTACAACTATTTTCTTGAATCTCATAAGCTAGCTTGGTTACAGTTTGTGTGTGAGTGACTAATTTGTGTGCCCTTGAGTTCTTGTGACTTTGTTTCTGCATGGGTTAATTAACTTAATTTGAAAGTCTAACTATGTGTTAGTGTATAATATAAAGATGATTTCATTATATGTGTGACATGCCTTTGTCATTGTGTTGGAACATTTCAGCGTGCTGTGTTCTGTGTAATTTTGTCCGAGAATTCAGTTATGGCTTACTTTTGTTTGCAATCCTTATAAGGAGAATGCATCACGGCATTCACTTTGTAGCTATTTAATGGTTCCTCTTAATTATCAAGGTTTTCCATGTTTATAATTTATCATGTATGTTTGAATCTCATACCAATTTATCTTTTTGTTATATGGTTTGATTCAGTTTTTTTAATCTTTTGTTGATTGGAATAGGCAAAATTTAATTTCATATGATATGATTTGGAATGGTTCAGTTGAACGTCGAATTGTTGCCATCCAAGCAATTTGTGATGCACAGATCGAACATGTGCTTACTCAATTGAGAGTGGCACGCTCAATGTTTTCAAAGGAACAGCTTAGTATGCCACTTCTACAGTTCCTGAAAGAATACTGCCCAAACACTATTGCAATCAAGAACTCGGAGGGAATTATTGAATTTGAAAGAAAGACTCAAAACTATGATGTGGATGGAAGTCATGTTGGAGAGAAAGAATGGCGGATGTCATTTGGGTGTCAGGGATCATTTGAACAGCAATCAGTTTCTGTTGATGACCAAACTGTAGTGATGCCGACACCTGTTGGTTTTCACTTTACCAGTTCTGCAGGTTGGACATGAGCACTTGTAATATGATTGTCATGTTGAGGTTTTTTTAATATAAGGTCTTTACCAGATTTTTCTTTCTTTTTTCATAAGAATCAGATATCACAATCCTTTGGTAATATTGAATTCATGCGTTGTTGATATGAGTCTTTTTGCTTGGCAGTGAAAGAAAAATTTCTTCGTAGCATTGGTATTCATGTTTCCAATCTGGTAAAGTATCTTCAAAAAGAAAGTTCTACTCTCTGTTTATTTTGATTTTCATACTTGCACATTTCATAGTTTTCTAGTATGTCACTTCTATCTGATCTTGTCATATTGATGCAAGCTCTCACAATGTCTTCTCTTTTTGTATTTTTATTTGGACTTATTAAGTATGTTTCCTGTATTATTAGGCTTTTGAAGAGAATTCTGAAATCAAAATAATCGATGGAGAAAGTTCATTCCAGACTCCTAACACGGTACAACTCTGTTCTGATGGTTTCCTGTTATTTAGTCTGGTTCTGATGAATAGGAATGTATATTGTAGTAGCAATTGCTTTCACAAGCCCTTTATAAAGACTTTGTACTTATTCATTTCATACAAAACATGAACTTTCTTCTTTGCAAGTAGATGGCATGGTAAAATACATCACTATATTACCAATTACTCAACTAAGTAATTTATTCTCATCCATATAAAATAATATTCTTAAAAAGGGTATGTTGCCTTATGTGGATGTCTGCACTTTGTATGATAATCCTTTCATATGACTGACGTGGGTTAGTATGCATTTCTATCAGACAATATCTCTTATCAATCCAAGGCATTATAATGACTACAAAAGATTAAAAATAAACAAGTACTATTAGAACTCTCTCCCAACCTCTATCACTACAATGCCATTGCCGATATGTCGGGTCTGCATTTTTCAAATTGATCCATGGAGGTTAACGCAAAACAAATCAATCAAACTTGCTGATCAAGAGCAGAGAGGTCAATGTGACCATGGAAAATGGTGGTTTGCGACAACAGTAGAATATTGTCTATACTGGCACAAGATGAAGATGTGGGCTGAATCTTCCCTTGGTTGATGAGATCTTGAATTTGATGCCAAATCTTATTGTTCTCCCAAATCAATTTGCAATGGAGATATCTGTTTAGAAGTGAAGATTTTGGAAGACATCTCTTTACTACTATAGCTGTTGATCAAGATGTTGCGTCTGTTGTGTACCAGGCTTGTTAAAGGGTCCACTTCTTAGGATGAGCAATTATCTTGAGAAGATGAAGAGCAACATGAACTTCTGCATGAGACACATCCACAGATACCAAATTGTCTTGAATCTTCAGAAAGGTATTTTCATAACTGCAGTCATTGACTTTAATGGGCCAAGGTTTTGGCTCAGCTTTTTATTCTTATCTTGGTCAAAGGCACATGACTTTCCATGGGCTTGATGCCTTACTTGAAAATAGATTGGTGCTTGACTAGTATCTCCTGATTAGAGATATGAGTATGGTTGAGGATGAGGCTTTGTCATAAGGCTTATGATATTCTTCTGGCTTCCATTGTGATGTTAACATGGAAGGGTTACCCCTTCATTTGACATTCACTATGGAATATGGACTTCCTTTCTGTAGTGATGTCAAATGTAGAGGCTTTAGGGTGGGCATTGACACTTAGGATAGTGGTGTTAGGGTTGGTTACTTTTTGTGAATGATTAGGGGTGGATTGCACAATTAGATATTTCCACGCACAATATTCAGAATCAGTATTGGTATGAGCCTTGTGGTTCTAGCACCACTTCTCTTTATGCTGTCTCTTGCTTTTGTCTTGCATTGGAGTTGGGTTGTAGGATAGTGGTGTTAGGGTTGGTTACTTTTTGTGAATGATTAGGGGTGGATTGCATAATTAGATATTTCCACGCACAATATTCAGAATCAGTATTGGTATGAGCCTTGTGGTTCTAGCACCACTTCTCTTTATGCTGTCTCTTGCTGTTGTCTTGCATTGGAGTTGGGTTGTTGTCTCATGAAATTTTTGTTCCTAAGACTTTTTTGTATGTAAATATTAATCTTTCCTCTATGTAATCCTTCATTTTGAAATATTCATGCCTTTAATTTGTTTTCACATATGAAACCAAACCAATTTCATCTTATAGCCAGTGACAAGAGCTTTCCAACACTTCAAAAGGGGCAAAAATCAGAGTTCTGACAATAAAGTTATGCAAAGAGAAGAAAATGGGCAGAAAGGGTCCAAAAGTGTGATTTCTAACTAGAAGTGTAGAAGGGCAAAATGACATAGTGTGATTTCTAACTAGGAATGAAAAAGGGAAAAATGACAGACGTTGGAAAAGTACAATTTCTAACTAAGTGGTTGAAATGAAATGAAATAAAGAAATGCATGATCTTCTATTGAGCGAAAGTTGGCAAAATGGCTTAGAAAGCATGAAAATGTGTTTTGCCACCAAATGGTTTAATTTACTTAAAATGACAAAGTGGCTTCATGGTTGCAAAAACATGATTTATAATTGAAATGACTAGTTGCAAAAAATTGGAATGCGGCTTTGCAAATGCAAAAATGTGATTTTCTTCTTAAAGAGTTAAAAGGTGACAAGATAGCTTTGAAGGTGTGATTTTGGATTGAGAGAGATCCCATTATGGAGAGGGGTAAAGTGGTTAATTGGGCGCAAAAGTGGAATTCTCTTTTGAAAGTGCATTTTTTAAGTAGAATTGCCAAATTGGCAAAAAGGGCATTCAAAGTGCAAAAGTGTGATTTCAGTCATCATGTCCAAAAAGTGTAAAAGCGTAGAGGGGGTATTAGAATAATATCTTTCTATTTGTGTTGTTAATGGTCATCTCGTTGTTTCTAACTTTGTCTCTTGTTAACGATTGTTTCTTGTAGAAATGTCGTCTTTGTAATTCTATTTAAGGAGTGTTTGTCTCCTATGTATAATGAACAACATTGATTCTTTGTAACATGGTATCAGAGCCGATCTAAGTCCGACTCCCCAATGGGAGGGCTCAAGATCTTGGGAGGGCTCTTTGTTTTTCAAAATTTTGCGAATTTTTAAAAAATTCGTGGCCTCTTGCTTTTTAGCGAATTTTTTAAGACAAAATTTGTGGGGCTTTTTTGTTCTAAAATTTGAGGGTTTTTGTGTGCTGAACTTCGCAGGGATTCGTGAAGTTTTTCGAGGGTCATTTTAACAACCAAGAATTGCGCCATTTTAATTTGGTATCCCGCGCGGTGTCTTCCGGCTTCACGCACGGTGACCGCTTCTACGCGATGGTTTGTTGAAAGGTGCCATTTTCCACGATGACCCTTTGGTGTTTGCACGACCTTTCATTCCCGCTTTGGTCACTTTGCACAATCTACCTAATTCGCTTCGTCACGTGATCATGTCTTATGACGTGATTCGCTTTTCTTCCGCTGACCATTTTCTGCCGCACTGCGCAAAACCTTGGTTCGCTTTCGCGGCTTCAGCGCCGGAGGAGGTTGCGTCCGAGTGCTTTGTTTCCATAGAGCCTCGCTTTTTTGTCTCCGGCACAAAGCGCGCTATAGACGGATTTTGTGCCTATGACCTGCACACTCGAACTCACCCTCTCAGCCTTGGCGCGGACCATCTTCCGACGGTTCAGCGATTCATATCAGGATGGATTTGTGCACTCCACATTTTTCAAGCCCGGCGATTTGTTACCCAACCGAGGGCACTGGTTTCTCACTAGAATTATTTTTGGCTGATTCGATGTTTGTTTTTTAATATTTTTTCCTACAAAAATTGATGGTTTTAATATTTTCCTTGAAAAAATCAGATATTGATGGTTTTAAATATTTTTTTGTCCTATAAAAAAGAAAAATATTCCTGCCTTCTCCGGTTTTCATAATTTTTCCTTAAAAATTTTGGGTGGATGAATTGTCCCTTTAAAAAATTATTTTGGGTTTTCTAATTTTTGTCCTAAAAAAATTATTGTGGGTTTTGTGCAATTTTTGCCTTAAAAATCGTTTTGTAATAAGGTTTATAATTTTCTCCTCAAAAATTAAGGGTTTTTCTCCTGTATACCCTAGTCAGGGTTTCTGTCGTTTGGGAGGGCTCTTTGGTATTTGGTATTTGGTTTTTACCGTTTTTTTTCAAAAGAATGATGATTTGTAATCTTCGGATTTTTGGGTTTGGTGATTTTTTCCTCAAAAATCGTACTTTGCTACAGTCTGTTTTGGTCGCACCTGGAGTTGCTGGGGTGAACATCTGCACAGCTGACTTCTTGCAGTCTGTTCTGGAGCGTCGTGCTCATCTGCAAAAGTTTTGAGGGTTTGCCGATTTTTCCTCAAAATCGTGGCAGCTGTTTTCAGTGTGTCTTTGGTATAGGGAGGGACAGTTCTCGAACATTAGGTTGGACGGTTGGTGTTGCTTTTTTGGGTTTATCTAGAAGTTCTACAGTTTCTGGGAGGGTTGGTGGTAGACTCATCTCAAGTGGCAAAGTCAGTGGTAGGCTCTTGTCTTTTGTTGCAGAAGTGTTCTGAGAAGAAGGGGGCAGCCTTCTCTGTTATCTTTGGGTAGTTAGAATGATGACCATTAAGGGAGGGTATTAGAATAATATCTTTCTATTTGTGTTGTTAATGGTCATCTCGTTGTTTCTAACTTCGTCTCTTGTTAACGATTGTTTCTTTTAGAAACATCGTCTTTGTAATTCTATTTAAGGAGCGTTTTTCTCCTCTGTATAATGAACAACATCGATTCTTTGTAACAGGGGGTTCAAAAGACAATTTTTGACTAAATATTGAAAAAAAGTGAAAAATGAAAAATTGAAAAGACCCTAGAAAAGTGTGATTTTGAATTGGAAGAGTTTTTTGAATTCTTATTATTTTTTTGATTATTGTCATCTTGCAGAGCATTGGGGTACATCTTGGAAAATTTTTGCAAACAATACATGGGTATTAGGGTTTAAAGTGCTTGAGTTGTAGAGCATTAGGGTTTTGAGGCACCATAATTGCGATGTGTTGGGGTTTTGAGCTAAGTTACCCATAGTTTAATTACTTGGTGAGTCAAATACTTGTGAGATTTTCATAGCACCAAGTTTTTAAGTTAAATTCATTGAGTTATTAAGCCAAGTTTTTGGTGAGTCAAGTGGCGGGCTAATGGCGATTATTCGTTGAGTCCATGTGAAAAAGTTGTGACATGCAAGAATGGCACGGGAAGAACATTGAAAAAGTGGAAATTTTCACACTAAAAATTGGTTTTTTTGCCTTTTCTATGTGGTCTTGAAGGCCTTTAATTGGGCTTGTGGTAGGGGCTCCACCCTTGAACCCCACCTTGCAAGAGGCAGCGCACCCATACCCTCGCCTTTCTTGAGTGTAGTTAGTTACAATTTACTGAGTGGATGGAGTATGTGCTCAAATTCCTCTTTGATGCAAATGAACTAATAACCTATTAAGACAAAGTTAAAGAGATAGAGTTATTAAATTTAAAATTATAAGTGAAACTTCAAAGATAATCTTTTTTATTTATTTATAAAACTTACTTGCTATAAAGCTTCGATTGCAAGAGGTGGTAGGTGTGAGAATTCTTGGTCATGGAAGTACCACCAATTGTGAGCATCAACCTGAAACTTGTCTCAAAGAGCTCGAATACTTCGTCCATTGGAGTGTACAAAATCCATGAACTCAATCTTGACTACATCCTACAAATTAAGATTAGGGAAGAGTATGAATTGTGGCCTTTTACCCTTTGACTTCAAAATTTCTATATGGGGCAACCCTTATAGACAAAGAAAGGATCTTAGCACTATAATAATATTTTGGACTCAATGAGAAGGCAAAAAGATGTAGTGGGTGGTCAATGTGTTCCATCTCTCTTCAATAATTTTGTGCATCTATTTGAATAAAGGTTTTTCATGATCTTGCTCTTTCTCATTTATGATGGTCTTTGTCTTCTCAATTGTTGGGTTGATGCCATCATATATCTCTCCAAACAAGGCCTAGCTTGTTGGTACAACAAATCAGTACTTAAAATGGGCTTGGTGAAACTTAAGAGATATACAAACTTCATTTGCTTTTCCAATAAGGTGCTACACACCTCCTCAAAACCTGGGTTGCATTCCTTAAGATCTTTTCTTTGTCAAAAGATGATTTGATCTATGATTTGTTGCTTCATTTGCTTTCTCTTTCTTAGGCAAGTTTTGATGCCTTGCACAGAAATGCAAATAGGATACATGGGTTGTTACAAATGGCAAGGTGAGAAATGAAGATACTTGTGACTAGAAAGGGGATTTTTTGTTTTTGATTTGTTTGCCTACACTATGTAGTTATTTGTCATTGTCCCTCACTATGAAGGAGTGGGTGAATATATGTACAATATTATTACAAAACAAGCAAGGAAGATGAAAGGGTTCATGCTTCTAAACCACTTATTCTCCCAATTGCTTGTGGTCAAGATTCTCGTTGGTTGGCATTCTATTTCCATGTTGAAGAAATTTGCTAAAGACATGCATGTAATGGATTGCTAATTGTGCTAGTCAACTTGTGATGGAAAAATGACTTGCATGGGGTCATGCATAGTGGCACACGATAACACAGTGACTTATGCCCCATTGTGTGATGACATAGTGACTTGCATGCAAGGCATGTGTGCTATAGATGAATGCCTAAGTGTAGAAGATTATCAAGGCATGCACAAGGTTCCTTGAGGCTTGCATGGCTATGCACTAATCATTCACCATTTATTGAGAAGTGATGGCTCCCATCGCATCTTCATGAGTTGTGGAAATTGTACATGGAAATATTGAAGATTGTACCACTTGGCCTAATTTGCATATTCCCTTGCCTTAGCCACTTTGAAGAAATGGTGTGAAACTTGATTAGTGGACATTGTGGTTGTTTGAATTATCTCATTTTGCACAACTGTGCAC
This sequence comes from Sequoia sempervirens, assembly GCA_007258455.2. Classification (NCBI taxonomy): domain Eukaryota; kingdom Viridiplantae; phylum Streptophyta; class Pinopsida; order Cupressales; family Cupressaceae; genus Sequoia; species Sequoia sempervirens. The sequence goes on along the minus strand of VDFB02285481.1, from coordinate 126,961 downwards.
AAGTGTTCATGATCCAAGTTTGAAGGATGTTGAATTGACGTTGGCTCAAGAAGAGCGGCAAAGTATGGCTTAGGGAACTTCAAATTGAATATTAGATGCAAATGTAGGTATTATAGGAGATTGGGAAAAAGCATTCTCACTTGTTGTGCTTAGAATGGTGTATGGACCATAGCATTTTAGCTTTATCTTTTAGTGTAGATCCTTAAAGCATTCCTTTTGAAGATGCAACTAGGTTGTCATTGAGCTTGAAAGATTGAGGTGTGGTGCATGTCATGGCTTTCTTTGTACTTTTACTTTTGGTGCTAGAAAATTTGTTGAACTTGTTGGTGACCACTTTGTGTTGTAGAAACTTTTGTGCTTTGTTCACTTCTATTCTTGTGTGCACAACTCCAAAGGAGGTGGTGCATAGTTCAATATGTCCAAGGGTGTTGTAGGTTGGAATCCAAGACTTGTTTAGAGATGACCATGCCCCATAGAACTGTGAAGAGCTTTATTGAAGGCATGCTAGATGTAAAGTAAGTTGTCATCCCAAGTGTGTGGATGCATGTGGTTGTCGATGTGCAAAAGTTGCAAAAATTAGTGATTGACCATCTTTGCTTGACCATTTGTTTGTGGATGAAAGGTTGTGAATTGATCCAATTGTGTATCCAATCTTTTGCCACAAGGATTGCTAAAATGCATTTACAAGTAAGGGGTTGTAATCAGACACGATAGATGTGGGAAGCCCAAAATGCACCCAAACATAATTAAAGGAGAGACGTGTAGTCTTGTGTGCAGGGACACTTTTCTTACAAGCAACCATTTTTGAAATCTATCCAATCCAAAAAACATGGTGTCATTTTAATGCATTCTCTTAGAGAGTTTGCTCATGGGATCCATGCTTTTAGATTCCTAGGGCCTTTGTAGAATTGCTAGAGGTGTGTAAAGCTTGAGTTTTGTATTTTTGGGCTTGGTGATGTAGTAGGGAATACAAGACTTAATAGGGCACTCAACCTCTTACTTGCATGTGAGGTCAATAAAGTGTTGCTATAGTGTTTATTTGTCTTGGCATTGCACCTCTTAGATGAGTCGTTGTTGAAGTTTGCCTTTTGGAACACACAAATGTTTGAGCTTGAAGAGAAGCTTTTCGTTCAAATGAAACTCACCAAGTTGTTTACCTTGTGCGAGTGTGACATAGGCTTTTCAAAGTCCAAATATGTTGAGTAGGGGTTCTCCTAGTAGGTGAAGTTGTGGTTGTTGGAATCCGACACTATGACAAGCATGTGAATTGGTATTCCATTGAGGCAATTTGGTGCCTTATTATCTTTCTCCTTATTATGCTCGATCACCAAAAGAAACTACTACAAATACTCATCCACTTCATGCAACACATTCTCTAGCTTACTCTATGTGTGTAGAAATTGAAGTGGCTTGTGATAAAAATGAATGAATGTATTCTTATTTAGAATGTAGTTACGCGACTGCTTAATGACTTGATCACTGGCATGCTATTGTTTTTCTTAGGTGGATTAGTGTTGAACCATGTCCTTTAATGTTTTTGAATGGTAGGGGATCAAATGTCCTTATTGAGTGAGTATTGTAGCAAGTGCATAGTTAGATACATCAATTTGAATATTAAAGGGGTGTGTAGTGTCAAGTATTTCCAAAATAGGCGCTATGCAAAGATGTGGCTTGAGCTCCTCAAATGAGTGTTGTTGTGCAGGGGTCCAAATGAATATTGCCTTGGTGCGCATGATTTGATTGAGCGATTGAGCAATGTGGGAGAATTTGTAAAAGAAATTGGCAAGTCTGAGAAAGATGCACAATTTAGTGATTTGTTGAGTTGACCAATTTCGAATTACCTTGATTTTCTCTAGATCTACTTGGATGGCTTTGCAATCCATGGTGTGTCCTAGATATTGAATTTGTGTAGTGTTGAAGGTACATTTGCTAAAGTTGGCTTGCAAATTGTGTTAGCATAGAGTGTCTAGGATGTGTGAGATGTGCTCCATGTTTTCCTCCCATGTCTCATTAAAGATGAGAATGTCATCCAAGTAGACAATGATGAAGAAGTTAGTGAATGGTCATAGGATGTTGTTTGTTGGGTGCATTAATGTTGCTAGTATGTTGGTAAGGTTGAAAGGCATAACCATCCATTTGTACAATCCCACCTTTATTTTGATTGTTCTCTTCTAGACATATTTAGGATGAATTGGTACTTGGTAATATCCTAAATTAAGGTTGGTCTTAGTAAAGAGGTTGTTGATGTCATAGTTGGAAAACTCGCCCCAACAAAAAACTCGCCAAGGGAAAAATTGGAGAGTTTTTAAAAACTCGCCAAAAACTTGGAAAAAACTCGGCAAAAAACTCGGGAAATGAAAAAATTGCTTAATTTTCATTAAAAACACATTTTTTTGCAAAATTCATTGACAAGATGAATCCAATGAATCCATAAATGAGTACAAAAGTGTTTTCTATTAATTTTGATTGACTTTAATGTAAATTAATTACAAAATCGCATTCTCATGCGGAATCCCGATGGCTAAAAGCCTGAAAGTCTGATACATGAAAACAGTAAAACTAGAACTAGAAGCAAATACTAAACAACAACTAAATACAACATGCTAGGCTTTCCTCTTCCCTAGTCTAGCAACAGCTAGGGAAGAAGGGGTGGGTCCTCTAGTCCTGCCGCGTGTGCGTGGTGCTAGTGGTGGCGGCTGCGGTGCTACTGCTGCTAGCTCTGGCTCTGGCTCTGGCTGGATCTCATCCAACCCTACATCTCCTACTCCTGATGCACCCACATCCTCCATTGCCTCTCTCTCAAAGTCAAGGATTTCATCTGCGCTAAACAATGGAGGCTACTCCTCTCGCCCTGTCCAATCACTATAAGGATCTATCTCATCTAAGTCAATAGGATCCTGTGATTTTTCTTCAACTATCTTTATGCGCAACCGAAGGTTGTATTGCACAAAGACCAAGTCATTGAGGCGCTTTTGTGTTAACTTGTTCCTCTTTTTCGTGTGAATGGACTCGAACAAGCTCCAATTGCGCTCACAATTGGATGCACTACAAGGCTGACATAGAATGCGGAGGGCAATTTTTGTAGATTTGGGGTTTTTCCACCCCAATTTTTCCACCAAACATCTGCAAAAAAGAAAAAGAAAATTGAAGAGTTAGAAAACAAAGTCAAAGACTCAAAAGTCAAAAGTCAAAACACATTTTATCAAATTCTAAGATGCATGTGAAATAAACTTAAAATTTAAAGACTCTGAATTTTATACCTGGTGGCAAAGTGGTTCTTCCTCTAACAGCCAACTCTGAAGAAAAGAGATTACCAGTTGCCTCCCTATATATATCCATCTCCCTGACGATGAGGTCTCTCACTGCAACCTCAGGTTCCATCCTCTGAATGCATGTTGTGAGCCCCTCCATAACCTCTCCATTAGGATCAGAGAAGCTCTCTGAGAAGAGAAAAGAAGGGTTGAGGAAGTACCCTGCTGCATGGATGGGTTGGTGGAGCTGATTGTTCCACCTCCTATCAACAATCTCCCATATGGGATCAAATTTGAGGCTGTCCCCCATGTAATAACTTTTGATGGCCTCCTTGGCCCTATCCATGGCCTCATAAATGTATCCCATTGGGTTTTCATCCCCATCTACCAAGCGGAGGACTCTAACCAAGGGCTCCGACACCTAGATTAAAAGTACAAAAAGATCAAAGTTAGAAATTTATAATGAAAGGCTTAAAGTTAAATTAAAAAATATATATTTATATTCAACTTGAGATTAAAATTAAAATCAAAGTTTTGAAGTTACCCTCACGATCTCTGTAGCTTTTTGTGCAAACAAGGGGTCGAAGACTATTGCAGAAATTCTATCTCCTTCTGCCTTCTTTGAATATGAGGAGTCATTCCATGCTTGACTCATGAACATTTGTTTTAGAGAGCCCAAAGAATCCAAAATGCTTTGCAACGTTAGGAAAATTGTTGCAAACCTTGTGGCACCCGATCTCACCAACTCCTTCCCTTGCGTATGCTCTCTCATCAAACTAAGAACCCAAGGGTGATTGTAGATATATTTTGTGATGCTCCTTGCATCATCTACAATCGGTGCCACCCAAACAAGTTTGCCTATGTCCTCCAAAAGAAGGTCAAGGCAATGAGCCGCACAAGGTGACCAAAAGAGTGATGGATGTCTACTCTCAAGCATCCTTCCAGCTGCCACATACGCTGCTGCATTATCTGTGATGACTTGCACCACATTAGCAATCCCCACCTCCATCACAACTTCATCCAACAACGTACACAATGTATCTGCAGTTTTTATCCTGTTGGAAGCATCCACCGACTTCCAAAACACAACTTCACCTTTGGAAGCAACCAAAAAATTAAGGATGGTGCGGTTTCTCCCATCCGTCCACCCATCAGAAAGAATTGAGCAGCCAAATTTCTTCCATTTAGTTTTTTGCTCTTCCACCACATGCATTGCCCTTTCGGTTGCATTTGTGAGCAAACTGCAAGTACAAAGTAAAATAATTAAATAAGTACAAAATTGTAAGTTTTAAACAAAAAATAGCTTGAATTCAACATAAATAATAAAGTAATTTAAATTTTAAATTAAAGAACATAAAATTTAAGTTGACTTGTCACTTACCTCCCACTCAAATCTTTGCGAGAAGGTGGCTTGAAGCCTTTTCCCGCAACTGTCAATGAAGTGACCATATTGTGCCAATAGGGACTACTCGCCACATTGAATGGTATGTTATTGAAATACCAAAAATCAGCACATGCCATTTTGGCATGTTCATGCACCTCCTTGTTCCACCCTGTAGCCTCCAATGATCCCTGTGCTCCTCGTGTGTTTCTTGGCACAAAAAACTTTGTGGGTTGCGTGAAGATGAAGGTGGTGGTGGCATTGGCACTCTAGTCGAACTAGAGGACAAGGGGGGCCTAGCCGATGTGGCTGTGGAGGATGTGCCATGAATGCGAATCCGTGGACCATGAAGAGAGCCCACAATGCCAATAATATCTGCATCCTCATCTGACTCTATCTCCATGTGCTCGACCCCGTGCTCCTGAGTCCCATGGGCATGCGCATGTCCACTAGCACTGGCTATGGATGCTGCTATGGCTTTTTTAGCCCTCTCCCTTTGCATTTTTTTTTCCTCAGCAAGTGAAAGTAGGGCAAGCATCTCTCTTCTAATCTCTTCTTTGGGCTTCTCACAAACCTTGGAATCACGTTGAGGAATGCCTGCTAGATGGTATTTGAGGCGATTTATGCCTCCATGATATGTTTTTTTGCATTCACCGCAAACAACTGTTCCAGGCACTGGCCCTCTGACACCATATTTCCATGTAGGGTCTCTAGCCCCTGCAGGACGAGTGCCTGGAACCCATGATGATGGTGTGCGAGGGGTGGAACTTGATGGGGCGGGGGTGGAACCTGATGCTGAGCATGAACCAGAGCCAGAAGCCATTATAGTGTGTAATGTGTATTCACTGATCAATGATCAATCTACACATTCAAAAATATGTACAACATATTAGTTTTTAATACAAAAAAAATTTAAAAAACAACCTAAAATCATTAAAACTTCAAAAATCTAGAGCTAAATTTGATTTAAATTGATACAAATGTGTTTAAATGAATTATCAATTAACATTATTAACTAATCTTATCATTCTACACAAAAAATGAACCTAGGTCTGAAAATTTCAAAAAACAGTGAAAAAAATGAAAAAAATCAGCAAAAATCAACAAAAGATTGTGATGAATCTTGTTTTTTGGATTCTAAATGCAAAAAAATTGTTTCTTTGTGCTCTATCATGTCTTTTTTTCAATTTGGAATGAGTATTTTGCAAGAAGAATGAAAGAAAATAATTAATCAAAAACAAAAAACAAAAACAAAAACCCTACCTGTGAATCGAATTTCCCTTCAAAATCCACACAAAATGGCGTTTGAATCCGCTCTCCTCGATGGCAAATCGTTGGAAATGATATCTCCTTGCTTGGGGGGGGGGTTTTAGCTCCTCACACAAAGTATCAAGTGATTTTGAAATGAAATGAACATAATAAAAGACGTCTTCAGCCTTTAACACTGCGCAAGCGAGTTTTTTGCACGGACTCGTGAGTTTTTGGCGAGTACTCGCCACTAAAAACTTTGGCGAGTTAACTCTGCAAAAACTCGTTTTTAAAAAAAACTCGCGAGTTTTTTAAGACTCTGAGAGTTCTCTGCGAGTATGCCAACTATGCTACCAGTTATTAAAACCTGGCAGTTTTGAAACTGATGGGGTGATTATGGAACTGCTGCCTGTTGAAAAATGTGGTTTTGTCACCAGTAAATTTTTACTTATTCTTCATTTGCTCCCTGTTTTCTGACCTCCTTGTGATGCTCCAAATCACCCTTATACTGCCATCAACTGAAGAGTCTTTTTCAAAATACCAGGTGACTAATTTCCTAACGTTGGAAACATTGAATCAATCACAATAATGAAATATTAAAAGAAAACAAACAGAAGCATACACAGATAATTAACCTCATTTCCTATTTTCAATTCCTTCGAGAATTGTACAAGGAAACCTCCACAACTGATATAACTCACAGTTGCATGGAAATCAATTGTATCTTATATTCCCTTTTCTAGTCCTTCGGAAAACTTAGTCATTCATTCCTCTGAAAGACAATCTGAAAGAATGGCTTATAATCTTCTATCTTGCTCCCATCTTTAGACTAATTTAGCTAAAAATCTAATCTTCCAAAAAATAGCTTTACTTACAAAAACATCCTTATCGCCTATAAGGATGAGATGGAAGATAAGTCTAAATATTTATCCACACTTTATTTAGACTTATTTAGCCAAATAAAAGACTTTCACTTCAATCCAAGTTTGTCTTTGAAGACTTAAAACCTCCCTCTCGCTAAGGGCTTGGTTAGAATAGCAACTACTTGCTGATTGGTGGGGATGTATTGGAGCTTCATTGCTCCCTTTTGAACCTTGTTTCTGATGAAGTGATATCTAATCTCTATGTGTTTGGTCTTGTCATGAAACATTGGATTCTTTGAGAGTTTGACAACTCTAATTATCACAGTAAATGACTCTGGGATCCAACTCCTGATCAAAACAACCCTACAAGTAACTTGTGAAGCCAGATGACCTCACAACTATTGGTATTAATTTCCATATATTTTGCCTCTGTTGTGCTTAGTGCCACTAAAGTCTGCTTCTTACTGAATCAAGATACTATTCCTGAACCCAAGCTACAGCAACACTTGAGGTGCACTTCCTATCTGTTGCACTACTTGTCCAATTAAAGTCTGTATACCTGTACAACTTCACATCACCATCTCCAAGACATCTCAGACTAAACTCCATCATGCCCTTCAAATATAAAAGCCCATGTTTTGTCACTATCCAATGCTCCTACCTTGGCTCCACCACAAATTGGCTCAAGGTGTTCATTGCAAAACATATATCTAGTCTAGTTTTGACCAAACTCATCAAGGTACCTATCAGTTGCTTGTACAATGTGGGATCAATCATCTTCAAATCTAAAGAAACTAGTATTACACACTTTAGATTAGTGATCATAGGTGTGACCATAGATCTACAATTCTCCATTCAAAATCACTTCGGGATCTCAATTGCGTACTTACCCTACCCAAGGAAAATCTCTCTGGTCTCTACCAAACCTCTAAGCTCAAGAAGTAATGCATCAGGCTGATCTCAAACTCAACAGATAAATTTTCCTTGCACACTGCAATGAGCTACTTTGCACCTGAAATGAACAAATCATCTATGTGCAGTATCAAAACAAGCATATCAGATCCAACAACTATGAAATATAGATTAGAATTTGCCTCAAATTTGCTAAAGCCCATACTTAGCAGATATTCAGCTATCCTACAATACCATGCCTTGAGTGCTCGTTTAAGTCCATACAATGCTTTCCTAAGCCTACAAATATGGGATTCCTTCTCGTTTTCCTCAAAGCCCTAAGGCTGCTCTATATACGACTATGCTTTCCTAAGCCTACAAACATGGGATTCCTTCCTGTTTTCCTTAAAGCCCTAAGGCTGCTCTATATACACTTCTTCAATTAGACCGTTAAGAAAAGTTGTCTTAACATCTACCAAACTAAAGACATAACTGTTCTAATGGAAGTGTATTTGGTGACTGGAGCAAAACTCTCTGCATTGTCCACTCCCTCCTCCTAAAAGAACCCTCTCACCACAAACCTCGCTTTGTACTTCTCAATATTGCCATCAGCAACATGCTTGATTTTATAGAGCCACTTGGAATTCACAACTAACTTCCTTTCTGGCCTTGGCACAATGTACATCATTTGCATGATAAAGGTGTACTCCTCCAACATGGCATCCAGCCAAACCTGTTGATCTGCAGCTTGCTAGAAGCTGTAAGGCTCTAGATCATTGATGTTTATCATCAATGCTGCTAGAACTGGTTCACCTTGTAACTTGTAAAGATTTCCTTCTCTAACCCTAACACTTTTGCAATATTTGGGAAAGATCCTTTCGGTTTGATAAGAACTTGCTGATCCATGAATTCAATTGCGAAACCCTTATCCTCCATCACAGAAACTGAAAGCGAATTCTTCTTGAGACTAGGAAGACACAAAACTTCATTGACCTCCAAAGAGATACATGACTAAAGTTGAAAGGGAAGTACCAACTCTTATTGGATACTTGGCATCATCACCAAGCTCAACTTGAACTCCAGAATTATGTTCCCTGAAATTGATAAAATATTTCTGGTCTGATGTCATATGTCTAGAGGCTCCACTGTCCACATAGCATACATTCCTTAAAACTGTGTTGATAGATAGACAAGAAACCATCGAGAACTCTTTCTCAAGTTTGGCAGAAAACTCAATCATTTGAGTTTTTGTAGAGGCTACTACCTCGTTCTACTGCTTCTTTTCTTGGTTCTTCTTGTCTGGGAACAATGATGCATAATGACCAAACATATGATAATTGAAACGCTTGATTTTACTGAAGCTTTCCCTAGCTGTCAGGATCCTTCGTCATCCTTTCCCTTACCCTTGATGGTTGACTCCATTCCTGTTCAAAACCCTAGGTTACCTCTTGTAAACCCTAGCTCTTCTTCAAACCCTAGCTCACATTCCTAGTTGTTTCAAATCCTAGCGCAAGTCCCTTGGTTTGTTGTGTGCCCTAGTCATTGTTTCAAGCTGCCATTTTTAGCCCTTCAAAAAATAGCCTCAAAAACCCTAGTTGTTTTTACAAACCCTGGTTTGATGTTACAACCACGGCTATAAACCCTAGTTGTTGGAGAAATTATTAAAATAATGTTTATTATTTATTTATTAATGCTCAATATTGTAAATTATTGTAAGATAATGATAAGATCGTCTCCGATCTTATCTGAAGTTTCTTTTTAGAAACTTTCCAATTTTTGTAAATCTTGTAAACTATTTATTGAGCGTCTTGCTCATTGTTAATACATCAATTAATTTACCAATTACTTGCGTAATATGGTATCAGAGCCAATTTGCTCAATATTGAATTTTTAATTCATAAAAATCTTTTCAAAGGTTTTTTCTGAATTTTGAATTAAAAATTTTAAAATCTTCCTGGGAAATTTTTCGAAGATTTTTTGAGAGTTAAAAATTTCGAAATTTGCGTGTGGGCTCTTCTGGGAATTTTTTTGACTTCTGATCGTGTGGTTTTTCTCGAGAAATCTCGTGATTTTTTGCAGACAAAAATCAATTTCCGCGTCTCTCTTCTGGCCTGTGTCTTTCGTGTTTTTTTTTTGAAGCTCGCGTTTTTGTGTGTTGATGCAATCTCCAGGCGCGAATACAAAACTCTGAGGGCGTCGCATCCTCTTCTACTCACATCTTACGGGCGCGATTCAGTCTCCCTTTGCCGCGTTTCCTCTGCATTTCTTGGTTGCGTATCTCCACTGTCTGAAAACGCGATTTTTCTGAGGTATTTTGGTGCCGACGGGAGTTTCTTCAGATGCGTTTTCTTTTCAGACGACTTTGTGCTTGATTCGTGGTGTCTTCTTGCTCGTGTTTGAGCCACTTCTGGTTGTCATTGGCAACGCCTAGGGTTCTTATCTCTATTTGCCACGAATTTGTGCGGATTTCAAGCTGTTTTCTGCATTTTTTCAGAATTTTCAAAGCCGTTTTGCACTGTTTCTCTGAAATCGCGACCTGTGGCTAGGGTTTTGAGAAAATCTCGTGTTTCAAGTCAGAATTTTTTTTCGATCACAGATGCTTGGTGGGTTTTTCAAGAGCTCAACTGGGTTGGTCTCTGAATTTTCTGGGTGCATTGTTTTTCATGCCTCGAATTTTGTGCCATTCGTACACTGTACTTTCTGCAGTCTGTACCTGAATCTGCCTCTATTTTTCTGCATTGGAATTCGTGCCTCAAGTTTCGTGCATCAGCCTCTTCTTAGTACCTTGTTTTTTGTGCCTCAAAAAGCGTGAAGATGGCCAGCTTAAGCAATTTAATGCTGGAGGGCAGTCAGAGATTTAATGGCAAAAATTACAACACCTGGAAGCAGCGGATGTTAACAATTTTTAAATATTGCTGCCTTGATCAGATGATTCTTGACAAAGCTACTCGTCCCGACACAGCGGGTAAGGATCAGGAGAAGTTTGATGAGCAGAATCGTGAAGCAGTAATGCTTATTAAGCTTTCCGTTACTGATGATCAGCTCCCTCAGATTCCACTTGGAAAATCAGCTAAGGAGATTTGGGATGACTTGAAGGGTTTGCATGAAACTTCCAACAAAAGCCGTGCGCTTTTCTTGAAGAATATGCTGTTTTCTATCATAATGGATGAGAAGACAACTTTGCAAGCGCACCTGAATAAAATCCAGGAGATCAGAGATCAGTTAGAGGCGATTGGTCGAAAAATGGAGGAAGACATGGTTGTGATCACCCTGAAGAGTCTACCGAAGACCTATGAACATTTCATAGAGACTCTCAACATTACGTCTGCTAATGTTGATCTCAAGTTTTCAAATTTGTGCACTATCTTGTTGCAGCAGGATCGCTGGAGACAACAATTCGGTAGTAGTGAATCATCATCCTCCACTGAGCAGGCTTTTGTAGCTAAAACCCATCCGAAGCATCAAGGAAAAGGTCAGCCTTCACAGCAGAAAGGCTCCAGTCAGACCAGTCCGAAGAAGAAAAATGTTCAGTGTAACTATTGTCATAAATTTGGCCACATCAAGAAGGATTGCCGTGCTCGTTTGGCTTCTGAGCAAAAGAAGCAAGGAGGGTTTCAGCAGAAAGCAAATGTCGCCGAGCACTCTGAGCAGAAGGAATCTGCCTTTTATGCACTCATGGCAAAAAGGCCCGCAAACCATGTCAAATCCTTTGCTTGGTACATAGATTCTGGTGCCTCGCGTCATTTCTCACATAGGCGTGATTGGTTCATAGACTTTTCCCCTTGCACTGACTCAGTGATCTTTGGAGGAGGTGAGGAATACACAGTTGTCGGCACAGGCACTGTTCAGGTTCAATCTGGCGGGAGGGATCTCATATTCCTCAACGTGTATTATGTACTTGATATCGAGCTCAATCTTCTCTCAGTCAGTCAGATTATGCGACATTCTCCCCAGATGGATGTGGTGTTCAGCTCGCACAGATGTTCAATTGTTCATCATGAGTCTCGCACAACGGTGGCCGTTGGGATAGAGGATCATGGCCTTTACAGGCTTGTGGACACTGGCGATTCTCCGGAGTTAGCCTTGGCAAAATCGCATTATCCAAATTGCCAATGAGTCTTTAGTCTCAAATGGTACCTGCACTTGAACGCACTATCTCTCAAATTTTGCCCGGAGGGACTTGTAGATGGCTTTACCCGACATTCATCAAAGATCGTATGCTTTGTGGTGCTTGTCGTGTCAGGAAGCAACATCGCATCAATCGCTCAAGGATGGCTTAATTTTGGCGGCTTCTAAGGTAATTTCAATTAGTTCATGCCGATATTTGTGGCCCCTATGTCTGTTTCTTCTGTAACTGGTTGCAAATATTTTTTACTTTTTGTTGATGACTATAGTAGGAAAATGTGGGTGTACTTTCTTAAACAGAAATCAGAGGTTTTTAATGTATTTCAGACGTTTAAGGCCTTAGTTGAAAAAGAGTCCAGTTCTAGTATTATAACTCTTAGGTCAGATAATGGGGGGGAATTCTGTTCTAGTGCATTCTCCAACTTCTGTGATACTCATGGGATAAAACGTCAGTTAACCACACCCTACACTCCTCAGCAAAACGGTGTTGTAGAGCGACGCAATCGTACGGTTGTTGAGATGGCTCACTCCATGTTGCAACACAGGAGTGTTCCTACCAAGTTTTGGGCAGAAGCAGTCAATACATCAGTCTATCTCCTTAATAGGTCACCCACTCATGCTGTTAAGGGGAAGACTCCTGAGGAAGTTTGGTCTGGTTGCAAACCTAGGATCAGTCATTTGAAGGTTTTCGGCTCTCTTGTGTATGTTTGGATTCCAGAGGCCAAGCGCACTAAGCTGGACTCCAAGAGCTAGAAACTCATGTTCACAGGGTACAGTGACAACCACAAGGCATATAGGCTGATTGATATAGACACTGATCGTCTTATCGTCAGTCGAGATGTTGTCTTTGATGAGGAACGAGGTCCATTTCACTCTTCCTCACCTGTTCAGCATTCAGAGGATCAGCCTCTACAGGGTCCTGATATGAGTGTCCGACTTCCATTAGGTCCACCTGATGGGAGGGATGACGAAGACCTAGTCTTTGATGATGCTCAACCTGAGTTTCCTCCAGATGATAATGAACATCCCCCTGCTGAACCTGTTCCAGATCCACAACCAGATCCAGCTCCTCCTGTTACATCTGATGTTGGACCCTCTACTCTCCGGCCAAAATGGTGGGCTAAGACTATCAGTGATCTTCGTGCTGATGAGCTCATCGAGGGTAGATCATCCAGAAACAAGAGCAAACAGCAGTCTACCGTGAATTTTGCTCTCATGGCCAACATTCACAGTGTTTATGAGCCTCAGATATATTCAGAGGCAAAAGGGATACCTGAGTGGGAAAAGGCGATGGAATCAGAATACCAGAGTCTTCAGAAGAATCACACTTGGGTCCTTTCCAATCTTCCTCCAGGGAAGAAGCCCATTAGCTGCAAATGGGTGTACAAGGTGAAGTACAAAGCTAACGGAACCCTTGACAAGTATAAAGCTCGTCTGGTTGCACGAGGGTTCTCACAGAAAGAAGGCGTTGACTATGAGGAGACCTTTGCTCCTATAGCCAAAATGAGTACCATACGGCTCGTCCTTGCCTTAGCAGCCCAATTTGGTTGGAAGGTCCATTAGATGGATGTGAAGAGTGCTTTCCTCAACGGTGAGTTGAAAGAGGAAGTATACATGACGCAGCCTCCAGGTTTCAAAGTTGCTGGTCAAGAACAGCAGGTGTGCAGATTGGTCAAGGCACTCTATGGCCTGAAACAGGCTCCTCGAGCTTGGTACATTAAGATTGACACGTACCTCACAGATCATGGTTTTCAGAGGAGTCCATCTGACTCGAACCTGTATGTCAAGAATACTGGTAATGAGATTCTGCTTGTTGTTGTCTACGTGGATGACTTGATCATTACTGGCAGTTCAGCACTTTTGATCACTGAGATCAAACAAGACTTGTGCAAAACTTTTGACATGACAGACTTGGGCCTCCTACATTATTGTTTAGGTGTTGAGGTTTGGTAGACAGAGAGCAGCATTTTCATCTCCCAGTCCAAGTATGCTCGAAGTCTTCTGGATAAGTTCCGAATGCAGGATTGCAAACCTGCCTCTACACCCATGGAAAAAGGGCTTAAGTTGTCAGCTAAGTCCGATTCACCTGTGGTAGATGAAACATTGTTCAGGCAACTAGTAGGCAGCCTCATCTATCTTGCTGCTACTAGACCTGATTTGAGTTTTGCAGTGAGCTACATATCACGCTTCATGACAGCCCCCAAGGCTGATCATTGGGTAGTAGCGAAGCGTGTGCTGCGTTATGTGAAAGGCACTCCTGATTTTGGACTCTTGTACACTCGGAGTCACAATCCTAAACTCAGTGGGTTCATATATTCCATTGGGCAAAATTCCGGATGTGACGTGAAATCAACATCCGGTATGTGGTTCGCTTTGGGATCCTGCAACACATTGGACTAGTAAGAAGCGCTAGGTAAAGGGCTCTCCTACGTAAGGCAGTATCGGGGAGCGTAAAAGCAGCATGTGATAAGTGCTTACTACGGATGTCACCGATATGCAAATATCTTCAAGGTGTCCTAATTCTCTTTGTTCGCGGATAATCAGGGAGTTCTCAAACTTGCCAAGAATCCGGTCTTCCATGAGCGAACCAAGCATGTGGAAACTCACTGTCATTTCATTCGGAAGCTGGTTGAAGACGGATCAGTTCAGTTGCTGTATGTTCCAACAGAGTATCAGACAGCAGACATTCTCACCAAGTCGCTCAGTACAGATAAGTTTGTGAAATTCAGGGGGCATCTTGGTGTAGTTGATAGATTGAGCATTAAGGGAGGGTATTAAAATAATGTTTATTATTTATTTATTAATGCTCAATATTGTAAATTATTGTAAGATAATGATAAGATCGTCTCCGATCTTATTTGAAGTTTCTTTTTAGAAACTTTCCAGTTTTTGTAAATCTTGTAAACTATTTATTGAGCGTCTTGCTCATTGTTAATACATCAATTAATTTACCAATTACTTGCGTAATAGAAATTTAGGCCACCACTTTTTGCCTTGGCTGCGGCTTCAAAAACCCTAGTTGTGGGTTTAATCCTACAAAAAATGGCTTAAACACTAGTTGCTAGTCCTTTAAACCCGTTGTTTCTTTTTCTAAATTTTTTGTAAGAAAAAGGGCTGAATAAGCTTCTGCTGTGGAAATATATGTTAGAATAAATTATATTCTTATATTTATTTAATGGTCAATGTTGTTAGTCTTTTTTTGTTGTTACTGTTTCTACAGTAACTTGCAGTTAGGTAGATACTTTTAATATCTACAGTGCTTTATGCACTCTATAAATTGTAACCTCTTTTTATGTTAATACAAGAAGTTTTTTACCATTTCATGGTATCAGAGCCTAAAAACAAACTCTAAAAAAAATTCGTGGCTTCTGTAATTCGAATTTTTTTCTATTAGGGTTTCTAAAAACGCCTGTGTGCCCTAGCCGCGTTGGCTGTGTGTCTTCTTTGTGGCTCCTGTCTTCTTCTTTGGACGAATTTTTCTGCTCAGCAACAAAAACGCGTCATTTTTCTGGGCTTTTTTGTCTTCTTTTGGCCGCGTCTTCTTTCTCTACCAAACGAAAAAAAATCTATTTAAAACCGCATTTTTTACCCATTGGTCGCTCGGTATACAAGATTTTCTCATACGTCAAGATCGGATTTTCGTCCTCATTTTTTACGCGTTTTCGTCAGTTTTCTGGCTGTGTTTTTTACAGATTTTTGTGACAGTTCTAGTCGCCTCCTAGTCGCCTAGGGCTTGACATATTTTTGCTAAAATTTCGTGCAGATTCGAGCTCTTTTTCTGCATTTTTTTCTGGTTTTTATGGCGGCTAGGGTTTCTGCGTGCTTCACCTAGGGTTTTGACCAGTCTTCTGAGGTCAGAATTTTTTTTCGATACCAGATTCCTTCTGGGTTTTCCGCGATCTCAACTGGGTCGTCGTCCATTTTTTCTGGGTACCTCGTTTTCTGTGCATCGAAATTTGTGCCTCAGTTTGAGGTCGAATTTTTTTTCTGATCGCAGATTCCTTCTGGGTTTTGCGAGATCTCAACTGGGTTGTCACTAAATTTTTCTGGGTACCTCGTTTTCCGTGCCTCGAAATCCGTGTTGTCAAAATTTTCTGGGTATTCTTCCATCCTTCTGGGTTTTTATTTATCTCTTCTGGGTTTTCAGTAAAACCTCAAAATCCGTGTTCGAGTTTCTGTATTTCTGTTTTCTTTGCATTATCTTGCCTTCACCTGTTTGACCGCAAGGTACGTGATGGCATCTCTCACGAACATAATGCTCGAAAGCAGCCAGAAGTTCAACGGGAAGAATTACAACACCTGGAAGCAGCGTATGTTGACGATCTTTGAATATCGTTGTCTCGATCAGGTCGTCTTGGGGCACTCACCTCGACCCACTGTAGCCGGAAAGGATCAGGACAAATGGGATGAACGCAACCGAGAAGCCGTCATGCTCATCAAGCTTTCCGTCACTGACGATCAACTGCCACAAGTGCCGTCAGGAAAAACAGCTGCTGAGGTATGGACAACTTTGAAAGATCTTCATGAAACGTCAGATAAAAGTCGTGCATTTTTTCTTAAAAACATGCTTTTTTCAATAATGATGGACGAGAAGCACACTACTCTTCAAGAGCATCTGACAAAGATCAAAGAGATTCGAGACCAGTTGGAAGCCATTGGACGAAAGATGGAGGAAGAGGACATGGTCGTCATTACTCTTAAGAGTTTGCCAAAATCTTACGAGCATTTCATTGAGACGCTCAATATTACTTCAACAAATGTTGACTTGAAGTTTCCAGACTTGTGTAACAAGCTTCTACAACAGGATCGTTGGAGACAGCAGTTTGGAAGCAGTGCCAGTTCGTCCTCCACAAAACAGGCGTTCTCAGCCAAATCTTCTGCTAAGAACAAAGGGAAGCCTCAATCTTCTCAGCCGAAAGGCTCTGGTTCTTCACAAGACAGCAAGAAGAAGAAGAACGTTCAGTGCAATTATTGCCACAAATACGGTCACATTAAGGCTGATTGTCGCACTCGGATGGCTTCTGAACAAAAGAAGCAGGGAGGATCTCAACAAAAGGCACATGTCGCTGAGCACACTGAGCAGAAAGAGTCTGCATTCTATGCATTTATGGCCAAGAGAACTGCAGATCCGGTACATTCTTCTGCCTGGTATATCGATTCCGGGGCTTCGCGGCATTTTACTCATCGTCGGGATTGGTTCACAAAGTTCGAACCCTTCTCAGATTCTGTCATTTTCGGAGGAGGTGAAGAGTACACAGTTGCTGGTAAGGGCACTGTCCAGATTTACTCAGGAGGAAGAAATTTACTCTTTCTCGATGTCTACTATGTTCCAGGCATGGAACATAATCTCCTCTCCGTCAGTCAGATCATGCGGCATTCTCCCCAGTTGGATGTTGTTTTCAGCTCGTCCACCTGCAGCATCGTTGACCGGGAGACTCGTACTACAATTGCTATGGGACTTGAGGATCACGGTCTGTACAGACTTGCTGATTCTGGTGATTCTCAAGAGCACGCTCTCGCAGCCCGAAGTACAACCATCAGCAAACTTTGGCATCAGCGTTATGGGCACTTGAATGTCCACTACCTCTCTCAGTTATCTCGGGAGGGTCTTGTTGCTGGTCTACCTGAGATCCAAACTACAAATCATGGAGTTTGTGGAGCTTGTCAAGCTGGCAAGCAGCATCGGACACCGTTCTCGGATGGTGATTCTTGGCGAGCCTCCAAGGTACTTCAATTGGTTCACGCCGATGTATGTGGGCCAATGAATACTCCTTCTGTTACTGGGTCCAGGTACTTTTTATTGTTTGTTGATGATTTCAGTCGGAAAATGTGGGTGTATTTTTTGAAACATAAATCAGATGTGTTCAGTACATTTCAGCAGTATAAGGCCTTAGTTGAGAAGGAATCCGGTTCTCACATTGTTACTCTAAGGTCAGATAAATGGGGGGGAGTTTTGTTCAGCTGACTTCTCTTCTTTTTGTGCTACTGGCGAGCTGTTTACCAACTTACTAATCTCTACATACCCTCAACAGAATGGTAAGCCGCCGAACGTGAGGGAATCGCACTCATTAACAAATGGCTCGTTTGCTCGAAAGTACAGAAATGTACCTAAGAAATATCAATGGGCAAATTTACACCGCAGCTCTTCACTTCCTCAATCTGGCCAATTCACACAAAGCCGCTAAGAAGATGACCTGCATAGCCTCGGTCAGACGCGAAGCCTTAAGGTGGCTTATTTGTCTTTCGCCCAAATCGCCATGTATGGATGATTCCGTGATGCCAAACGCGCTGCTTCGACTCCAAGAGCTAGATTAATTTATAGTTTATCAAGCACACAATCACAAAGTTTTCCGCTGTGTTATTGGTTGATGTGGAGATGTGTCGCCTCTATTATCTACCGCGGATACTGTGGATTGATGAGACTACTGGTCCCTTTGTTCCTACAACAAGTCCTGCGGATCAACCTACGAAGGTTCCTGATGAGGGTGTTCGTCTTCCTCTTGATTCCCATGATGGGAGGGCTTCAGAGCATTCTGACTCTGAAGATGAGGAGTCTATTGATCATGATTTCGCACCACCTGACTTTCCTCAGGATTCGCATCCAGATGACCTTGTTCCAGAAATCCCAGGAGATGCTGTTACTCCTATTTCAGATGTTGGCACTTCTACTCGTCGGCCTAAGTGGTGGGCCAAGACAATCGGTGATCTTCATGATGATGAACTCATTGAGGGCCGATCAACTCGTAGCAAGAGCAAGCAGCAGTCCACAGTCAACTTCGCTCTTATGGCCAACATCCACAGCATCTATGAGCCTCATACCTATTCAGAGGCTAAAGGAATTCCAGAGTGGGAACAGGCTATGCAGACAGAATATCATAGTCTTCTGAAAAATCACACCTGGGTCCTTTCTGATCTTCCTCCTGGGAAGAAACCTATCAGTTGCAAATGGGTTTACAAGGTCAAGTATCATGCCGATGGTACTCTGGATAAATAAAAGGCACGATTAGTTGCTCGGGGATTCACACAGCGGGAGGGCATTGACTACGAGGAGACTTTTGCTCCTACTGCCAAGATGAGCACCATTCGTCTTCTTCTCGCTATTGCAGCCCAATTTGGTTGGACAGTTCATCAGATGGACGTCAAGAGTGCCTTCCTCAACGGTGATTTGCAGGAAGAAGTCTACATGACGCAGCCTCCTGGTTTCAAGGTTGCCGGCAAAGAACATCAAGTGTGTAGACTCGTGAAAGCGCTCTATGGACTGAAACAGGCTCCCCGTGCATGGTATTTCAAGATTGATCAGTACTTGGTTGATCATGGTTTTCAGCGCAGCCCTTCTGACAGTAATCTGTATGTCAAACACTCTGGTGATGATATTCTATTTCTTGTTGTCTATGTTGACGATTTGATCATTACTGGTAGTTCAACACATTTGATTGCGGCAATCAAACAAGCTTTGTGTCAGGCTTTTGACATGACAGATCTGGGGCTTCTCCATTATTGTTTGGGTATTGAAGTTTGGCAGACCAATGGTAGCATCTTCATCTCTCAGTCAAAATATGCCAGAAGTTTGCTTGACAAATTCCGAATGCAGGACTGCAAACCTGCTTCCACACCCATGGAGAAGGGGCTAAAGTTATCAGCCAACTCTGATTCACCTCCAGTCGATGAAACGACATTCAGGCAACTAGTGGGCAGTCTCATCTATCTCACTGCCACTAGACCAGACATCAGTTTTGCCGTGAGCTACATCTCTCGCTTCATGACAACTCCTAAAGTTGATCATTGGATTGCAGCAAAGCGAGTGCTGAGATATGTTAAGGGCACTTCCGACTATGGCATTCTGTATGGCAGATGCAAAGATCCAAAGCTGATTGGTTACACAGACTCAGATTGGGCAGGTTCAGTGGATGACAAAAAATCTACTTCTGGGTATGTCTTTAGTTTGGGTACAGGTGCTGTAACATGGACCAGCAAGAAGCAACAGGCAGTGGCTCTTTCCTCGACAGAAGCTGAATATCGAGGAACTATTAAAGCAGCATGTGAGGCAGTTTGGCTTCGTAGGATGCTTTCTGACATGCACATGTCACAAGCAGGACCTTCTCCCTTGTACACTGATAACCAAGGGGTGGTCAAACTGGCCAAAAATCCCGTCTTCCATGAACGTACCAAGCATGTTGAGCTTCATTGTCACTACATTCGCCAGCTGGTAGAAGACGGATCAGTTCAGCTGCAGTATGTTCCGACGGCGGATCAGACTGCAGACATTCTCACCAAGTCTCTGAGCCCGGATAAACTTGTAAAATTTAGGGGGCAACTTGGTGTTGTTGACGGATTGACCATTAAGGGAGGGTGTTAGAATAAATTATATTCTTATATTTATTTAATGGTCAATGTTGTTAGTCTTTTTTTGTTGTTACTGTTTCTACAGTAACTTGCAGTTAGGTAGATACTTTTAATATCTACAGTGCTTTATGCACTCTATAAATTGTAACCTCTTTTTATGTTAATACAAGAAGTTTTTTACCATTTCAATATATGCCCTAGATGCCAAAGATTTGCTGAAAACCCTACAGTTAACAGTTGCAGCTTACCAATAGAAACAAAAATGGCCCAATTTTATTAAAAAACTACATGGTTTTATCAAAAATATCCTACATGATTTAATCAAAAAATAGGTGTGCTTTTATTCCTTTCCTTGATGCCATGATTTGCAAAATAGATCCATGAATTTTAGGAAGAAAAACTTTGCTCTTCTTGTGTCTAGCCAACTTGCAGTTTTCACCTTGCTCTTGGTCAAGATTTTCTTTAAAATTCTGCAATTTCTCCCTCTATTTGGCTGCATGATTTCTTCACAAAACCCTCCTATGTGATTACCAAACAAATCCACCCTTTTGGTTTTTAAACCTTGTGCTTTGATGCCATGAAGAATTCTTTTCAAAATACTAGATGACTAATTTCCTAGTGTTAGAAGCATTGAATCAATCACACAACAATGAAATTAAAAAAAAAAAAAACTAGAAGCATACATAGATAATTACACCTCATAGCTTGTTTTTCATTCTTTTGAAATAGGTACAAAGAAATTGCCATAATTGATATCTCATAGTTGCATGGAACCAGTTGTATTTTACATTCAATATTCCAGTCCTTCAGAAAACATAGTCTTTCATTCCTTTGAAAGACAATCTAAATAAACTGCTTACAATCTTCTGTCTTGCTCCTACTTTATATAATTCAGCTAAAAATGTAATCTTCCAAAAAACAGCTTTACTTACAAATCCCTGATTATAAGGATGAGATGGAAGATACATCTAAATATTTATCTACACTTTATGTACACTTATCTTGCCAAATAAAAGATTTTCACTCTTATCACTGAAGTGAAATGCAGAATAGACTAACTCAAACCACTTGAACTTTTCCTCATAGGTTTACACTGAACTTATGCAGTAGTTCCTATTGAGCTAAAAAACTGGACTTCAAGCTGACAACTGAGTTAGTAGCTTCCGAAACCATTAAACTTAAAGTCTTGTGATTCCGAGCATGCAGACAATTCTTGAACCACTTGGTCATGTTTCCGAGATCCATTTTATAGATCAAACCTAAACCAACAAATTTTGAAAAATAAGGGCAGAGCCTGAAATGAAAAAACAATAGATTGAGTTTTCACATTTAAAAAAGTTTCTTCTATATTTTCTATTAGCGTCCCTTCATCCTTGCTCCTTACACCAACATCCACAAAAACAAACCATGTTTGAAATCAACTACCAAGACTTGAACAATAGATGGATGATTGTGGAAGAAAGCCATTCTTCAATAGGGAAGATGCAATCCATGGAACTATATATGAGTACATTGAACTTGACATTGTGTATGTATATAGATATGACCTTTTTTTAAATATTATTCTTTTTTGAGTAATGCACAATTGATGATTTGTTTATTGTGGTGTATATCTAATGTCTGTGCTTGTATGTGTATTTGTACTATTGTTGATTAAATTTATATAACAAATTGCATACATTTTGATTGCTTTTGAAATCTTGCGGGGTAAAAGAGGCTCTGTGTCAAGAAGATACCCATCTACTGGCATTTCCAGCATATAATTTTTCCATAGTTACTGTCCATAAAATTCAGTTCTCTTACACCTCCATGTACCCAAACCTTGGAGGACATAGGTCTAAATGCTTGTTTGTGGTTGAGGCTCACAGAAATATACATCTTTTTAGATCAAGACAAATTGTATAAAGATTATGAAGTTGGCCATTAGCAATGAAATACAATAATGGTATTTACATTTACATAGTAATACCTTTGGTTTATCTAATGTTTCATTGCTAAAGCATGAATATCTATATATGAAATTAAGCACGATGTTAACCTTGAAATATAACCTTGAAATATAGTAATGGTCAAGTTGTAAGTATTTTATAAAATTACGCTTTCAAGAAATAATGGCTTGATTTTCTAGTGGGTAGGTTGTCTTAAGTAATAGTCTTGGGAAGATAAATGCTTGTTTTTGAAATTGACTCTTACCTTTTTTTTTCCCCATTGTCGATATAATTCTTTTGTCTTGATGCCAGGTTTTGAAGAATATGTTCAATCAAGGGTCACTTGGGGCGGAGGATGTGAAGGTATTTACTTTCATGTCAAAAAGCTAAATTACTCAATAATAATTAATTTTTCTGAAGACTTAGCATGGTAACCTTTCTAATATGACCGCCTCTTATGCAGGTGACACTTGAATTATCTTTTATGGAAGCTGTTCAGGGCTGTACTAAGAACCTGTCATTTCAGGCTTATGCTGCGTGCTCATCTTGCAGTATGTCTGATTTTCATTGCTTTCTTTAAACCAGTATTGTACAACCACCAAAAGAAATTCGTATTTTTCTTTTGTTTTACATTTTCCAATAGTTTTGATACAGGTTTGAAATTTTTAGTGATTGAAATCATTGAGACTTGATTAATTTAATTGACAAGTGATAAGGAAGATAAGATATACACAATTAAAAAACTTGTAGCTACAAATGCTGATACACCTCTCTGAAGTATGAATTTGTCAAAATCGCTATTTTAACATCTACTTGATTTTTTTGTTGGCACTTTTATCTAAATTTTATTTTTCTGCTTGCTTAGACTTCTGATTCATGGGGTATATTTGATTTGTTAAATTGTAACTAATAATCTCCACATTTTGATGTGGGATTTCTTGTCAAATATTGTTTAAGGCAATACTGCTCAGCATTATTGTGTTTAACAAATTCAAAAGGTTCTGTGAAGGATAAATTATAATCTTTGCATTTATAATATTTGCCTTTGACTATCTGCTCACCTCTTTTGAAGAATAGAAAGAACTAAATAGCTTTTTATTAAGTTTGGCATGCACATCAAAAGTCCGCTTGGGCTGATTAAAGGCACATTTCAAACTTTTGTGTTGTATTTACATATCGAATGTCACATTATTTCATGTTATAGACTCTTAATTTCTTGTAATTTTCTTAAAGGAGGATTTCCTTAGCATGTTTTCTAGTTCCTATTTTCTTGTTGGCTTAACATATTATTTTAAGTTTTTCTCTTTGATAGTGAGAAGAAATGTTGGGGGAAAGAAATAGATCTGTTCTGTTTCTTTGCTGGAGTTCTTGACCAAATTCATGGTAAAAAACTGGTGATTCAAAATCACTTTTTGCATTTTCACTTACTCCACTTACCTCTGTTATACAATATATCTGACTCTTTTTCTAGCTGGAAATTCATGGCTCATTATCAATCCTTGGACATAAATGTTGCACTTTATGGACAAATTTTCTTGGTAATCTTATCAATTGAACTACCCACAGACCTTATATGTTACCTGAAGTTGCAGTGGTTAGATAGGTTATTGCTAATTGTAGAGAATCACATTTGAAAAATGATATAATATTTCAAATTTCTCTGCAATATGGCAAATATTCAAGTTTTGAGCCTATAAGTTAGACAGATTCCAATTGGATTCAAATTATATTGTGGGGAAGCAAAATAACAAGTACAAGTAAAACCATAATTCAAGTAATAATTAGCTTAGCATGTGAGGCAATTTGGTTTCGAGAATTTTTAGAGTTCCCTGGGTTTATGTCCCTGGAGTAAAATCCTTGTTCTCAGGAATAGGGACATCACAGGGGGAGGTGGGAAGGGGATGAAATGAGGCTCTGCTGTCCCACTGGGCACCACCCCCAAAGAGGTCTGTCCTTGGGACAGCTCTGTAGAGTAGGGGATGTCCCTAGAGATGTTCTCATCTGTGGGGGATGCCCCATGGGCTCATTAAAAAACAGGTCTGTCTCTGAAAAAACCTAGATTTTTTAACCTAAACCTAAAATATGGACCCTCCAAGGCCTACCACCCTTAAGAAACTATAAATATGTATACCCATGCTCAATTGAAATCACCAACAGTAAGAGTGGGAGGAAGAGAAAGAGGATGCACCCCATTGTGGGGCTTGCATGGGGATGCCCCATGTGGTCGGGGAAAAAACAGGTCTGAAGCTAAAAAAACCTAAAGCCCTAAATGTAAACCTAAAAGAGGGGCCTACCAAGGCCCACATCTTTAGAAAAATTTAAATACGTTTGCCCATGTTCAATTGAAATCACCAACAGCAAGAGTGAGAGGAAGAGAAAGAGAAAGATGGAATATCTCCCATTTCCCATTTTCAGATTTATTTGTATCTTTTATATTTTATATTTCTTTACTTTTTTTATTGTTGAATCTTCCCGTTTTCAAGTTTTTACTTCAAAGTTCGAACTAGCTAGATGTTTTAGGGTTTAGGGTTTCTATTGTTGATGTAATAGTGGCGGGAGATATCTTTCTCTCTAATTCAAGAATATTAAATATTAAACAAATAATTGTTAAGGCAAGTCGGCCTTATTATAATTAATATTTTATTTTCTTTAAGAGGCCGACCAAGTGAAGAGTCGCTTTGCTTGTGAAGAGTCTCCTTGCATTGTATATATGGAAGGAGATGATCATCCATTTGACAATCAATTAATTCGTTCTCAAGTCAATTCGCACTCATCAAGGAGATCGCATATCTACAACAGACCATCATTTGCTTAGAGCAGATCGATATCAAGGATATCTACAGCAGACCATCATTTGCTTAGAGCAGATCGATATCAAGGATATCTACAGCAGACCATCATTTGCTTAGAGCAGATCGATATCAAGGAGAATTCATAGAAATTGTGTATTTGCATCTAGGAGAGGTGCTGTGTTTCATTATATTAGATTGGCCTAGAGTTTGGCCCAATTGTAAGCAGATTTCTGCTCTCTTCCTTAAATATATAAGAGAAGGAGGGTTTTCCCAGGGTAATCTGTTGTGTTCATTTGTCTTATGTTTTGCATTATTAATTGCTTACATTTTTGATCTAAAACTAACATGGTATCAAAGTGGGTCTAAGAAAAAATTTGATCAGATTTGTTAAGCAGTTAAGTCAACTTTTCATCTAAGGGCAGATCTTGAAGGCAAAAGGTTGCAGATTATTTCAGACCTAAGGGCAGATCTTTGAAGTTGAATTTGTGCGGAAAAAGAAGATGGTGATCGGTGTCAAGGTAGAAGATAGACTTGATGGAGCCACAAACTTCAACTCTTGGAAACCTAGGGTACTCATTGCATTAGAGGGAAATGATCTTGATTTTGTGGAAAGTGATATGCCCGAGCCTTTCGATGATACTGAGAAAATCCAGTGGAAGAAAAATGGCACAAAGGCTAGAAAGATCATGATAGACTCTGTGATGGATCACCTAGTACTGATCATCTCTAAGTTGAAGACAACTAAAGAAATGTTTGATACTCTAAAAGGATTGTATGAGATCAACAACACTAGCAAAGCCCTTGCTTTGAGACAACAACTTCACCATGTAAAAATGGCTAAAGATGATTCAATCGTCTCATTCTAAGATTGCTGATTTGAGAGATTAGTTGAGCGCTATTGGGGATATAATTGCAAACAAAGATCTTGCTATGCTGGCACTACATGGTCTTCCTCAATCTTGGGAACCCTTTATTTAGAGCATCAGTGGGAGATCCAAGTTGTCCAAGTTTGATCGTCTTTGAGTTGATTGTATTCAAGAAGAGTCTAGGTCGGCAGTAAGAGGAATTGGGCGAAACTATCATGATGTAGAAAATCAAGTTCTTGCTACACATACTTCTAGAGATAGAGGCAAAGGAAGAAAGAGGAATAGAGGCAGAGAATCAGATTCTTCCCCAGAACCAAAGAAGAAGAAGGGTCTCTCTCACATTCAATGTTATAGGTGTGACAAGTATGGTCACTTTGCTCAAGATTGCAAATTAAGGTCTACACAACATGTTTCTACTGCGGAAATTGACATGGGGACATCTCTGAAGGAGCCTAGTTCTAAAATCGATTCAGAAGGTTTCTTATTCTAAAGTCGATCATTTTCTTTGAAGAGGAGGAAATAACATTCAAAGGGAGTTTGACATATGAACTAAGGCAACCTTGGACGAGGAGGTCAGGAGGTTGATGCCAATACTTGGAGCTTCAAAGGGAGTCACAACATCATGAAGACTTGTTGTAATGTCTATTTCTCTGTGATGGAGAAGTATGAGTCGAAAACCCTTGTAGTGTATATTTCTCTGTGATGGAGAAGTATGAGGTGAAAGCCCTTGTAGTGTATATTTCTCTGTGACAGAGAAATTTGATGTGAAAGCCCTTGTAGTGTATATTTCTCTGAGACAGAGAAATATGAGGTGAAAGCCCTTGTAGTGTATATTTCTCTGAGACTGAGAAATATGAGGTGCGAGCCCTTGTTCATCTCTGAGACTGAGATGAGATGTCATGTTGAGAGACTCCATGACGACATCACGTTGAGAGTCTCCGTGATGAACTCTTTGTACTTGTGTTTTTCCACACATGGGAGTAGCCATGTTGGACGTCATGTTGAGAGACTCCATGACGACATCACGTTGAGAGACTCCGTGATGGGCACTTTTGCACATGTTTCTTTCCACACATGGGAGTAGCCATGATGAACGCCATGTTGAGTGACTTCATGACAATATCGTGTTGAGGGACTCCGTGATGAACTCTTTTCCACAGAGGGGTGTAGCCATTGTGGGTGTTTTGTCGAGAGACTCCATGACATGGATATCTGAAAAAATACCTCTGTAGCTAAGAGGGAATGTTGATGTAATAGCGGCGGGAGATATCTCTCTCTAATTCAAGAATATTAAATATTAAACAAATAATTGTTAAGGCAAGTCGACCTTATTATAATTAATATTTTAGTTTCTTTAAGAGGCTGACCAAGTGAAGAGTTGCCTTGAAGAGTCTCCTTGCATTGTATATATAGAAGGAGATGATCATCCATTTGACAATCAATTAATTCATTCTCAAGTCAATTCACACTCATCAAGGAGATCGCATATCTAAAATAGACCATCATTTGCTTAGAGCAGATCGATATCAAGGATATCTACAGCAGACCATCATTTGCTTAGAGCAGATTGATATCAAGGAGAATTCATAGAAATTGTGTATTTGCATCTAGGAGAGGTGCTGTGTTTCATTATATCAGATTGGCCTAGAGTTTGGCCCAATAGTAAGCTGATTTCTGCTCTCTTCATTAAATATATAAGAGATACATTTTGGCTGGGTTTTTCTCCCTCGAGGAGGGTTTTCCCAGGGTAATCTGCTGTGTTCATTTGTCTTATGTGTTGCATTATTAATTGCTTACATTTTCTGATCTAAAACTAACATCTATAAGTATCAATTAAAAACTAAAATAGATTTTTAATTTTTTTTATCAGATTTTGATCTCTTCTCATTTTCAAGTTCAAGGTTTTTACTTCAAAAGTTCAAAGTTCAGAATAGGTAGCTGTATTTTTATTTGCACAAGTATTAAATAAAATACATAGCTGTTTTTTTATTTCCATAAATATTAAATACATAATGCTCAATGAGATTAAACTTTTGTCTATCCTCTTCTTTTACACCTCATGCTCTCTAAAACAAGAAAAGCATAAGAACAATCAGAAATCTTATAGTTGCTTTATTTTTTTAATATAAATTTTACTTTAATATTAAATATTAAAAAAAATAAATTTGCTTAATGGTATTGCCCTTCTCTGTATCTGCTTCTGTGCTTTGTGCAATTTGAAGTTTCAAAAATGAATCTAGTATTATCCTAGACTTAGTATTGAAAATTGATCTGACAGAAGAAGAAAGACCTGTTGAGAATTTTGCTAAAATTGAGTAAGTACTTTTTTGAGAATCAGGGACTTTAGAAATAATGAGTGGGTGAAATAGGTTGCAGTCGATGAAAGGAATGCACAAATTTTCATTTGCAACTGCCACACCTCATTGGCACTTTTTCGGTCTTAGTGAAATGAATTCTTGAAACTAGTAGAAACTATATTTGCATCCTGCTTCATTTTATTCTATAGGATGGTTCAGCTGTAGAACCCTTGCAACATGTGATCCTGACTCGGGAGTGGAGTAGGTGGGGGGACAGCAAAGCAGATTGGGGAAGAGAGTGAAGTATGTGGTGGTTGATGGTTCCTTTTGGTTATATGTGAGATACATACTGTTCATTATAGCCCTGGTTTTCACAGTCATCAAATATGGGGTCTCTAACAATCCCAATCTTGGAGAGATCTACAAGCACATAGTTGGCATGCTTGATGAAATGAAAGGTGTGATTTGTTTCAGAGATATGACCGTAGAGTTCTACCATGAGTGCATTCAGCCCGCCATTCAATAAGGGTGGGTGATGCTGAATATTCCATCATGGTCTACTCCTTATGCGTTAAATCCCAAATAGTTTGTGGAGAGGCATTGTAGAGTTGTTCCTATTGAGTGTGATGATGCTATATTGATCAAATCCTAGTGGATCAAATTTGATGAATTTGATCCCTACAAGGGATAAGAGAAGGTAGATTGCCATTGGCACAGGAAAAACCAGTAAGCTGCTAGTGGGTATAGGGGTCTCTGTTATTGCTATGTAAAAATTGCCGTGGCTTCCTTTCATAGGTTTCTAATTCCTTAGTTGCTGTGAGGAACTTATCTACATATAGCTTTATTCACTCTATTAGGAGGAGTAGCCATGCCTCTAGGAGAGTGGAGAAGCAATACATACTATCTTACATCTCATTGATCGCAAGAAAATGTGTACACAAGGAGAGTGCGACAATACCATGGAATGTCAAGTCTGAGGAGACAACACAAGTTTACTAGAACTAGAATGTGCAATTAGGATTGGTAGGGGTCTTGTTGCAAACTCTAGATGAGTCTAGCAGTTCCAGTGATGAGGAGGATTTCATGACATTACCATCTATTGTTGACTCTGATTAATGAGTTTGCTGATCAATGCAATTAAGCATTTTCTTATTGTCATTTAGTTTTATTTTCAGTTTGTACTTTGTACTTTTGTATCTGGAACTTAATTAATAAATTCTATACTTGTAGTTGATGATAAGATGCCATCATATAGGATTTATAATTGGACCAATGAATTCTCAATGTGTATTTGCTTCAACAATTTGTATTTGGCATTGTAGTTGTAGTTCTAAATTTGTGCATTTTAATCATAAATTGTATGACATAATGTGAAAATGACATTGTCATTCAATTTTTGATCATGGAATCTAGATCAATTTATTTGTATTATGTGTCTAAAATAAATTTCAGCTTCCTTTAGTTCAAATATCATTTTTTATCTAACTTTCTAATAGTTTACCTCAACTTTCCTTGTCTGCTCCAAAATTCTGGTAAGTTTGTGCCATTCTAAAGCCATGTCTACCTGTCCTGTCGTCATTGAAATTCAAAGAAAACACGTTGTAACATAAATTTGTTGCATGCTTTTGACCCAAGCCACTGGTATGTTCGCACCATGTTTTCCTAACGTCTAGACAATTTGACACAACACATGGATCAAATCAATCACCGCTTCATCTAGAAGTCAATGAGTTCCTTGGTTCAAGTTTTTCCATTACTTTAGATCATGATTTTTGGCTTGCTTTAAGTTGAAGGTTAGGGAATATGAATCCTTCAACACTTGAATTTTTTTTATCTAGTTTTGGAATGGGGGAATGTAGGGATGGGTTTTGGGGACTATGCATTCAAATTTGGGGATGGTGATGCAATTATATATATGTATAATACAATATAACTATTTTTGATTGGTTCCTGTTGGTGTATGTTTTATCATCCACCGAACACACAGAATAAAATGTCCAAAGACACTCTATCCTCTCTTGAAAAACCACCGCGTATGCTAAGATTGCGAGAAGATCATATGGCGATTCCAAGGTTTCTTTTGTCGGGTCTCGACGTGTGGATAAGCTCAATGGCCATTGTGATTTACTGGTAATAAACAAGGGGACTTACGTTAAATAACTTTTTCACAAGTGTGGGACTTAGGCGGATTTATCATTAAAGGCTCTCAATTAGGACTTTCAATATGGATCTCAAAAAAAAATAGCAAAATGATAAGGGTTCAGAGAATCTATTCTATGCCTAAGAATTCAAGAGACAATAAGGACTCGGTGAAGAGGATAAACCACACTTTGTTTCGCCTCCTGCGGGACAACATACGCAAAGTGGGTGCAATCTTCAAGGGTGTGTGATAATAATTTTCAAACCTCGAATGAGGCTGAAGTTAAGCTTCCACAATTAAGAGCTCATGCTAACTTTACGCATCGAATGCAAATCATCCATTCGAAGAAAGTATGAGCTACACTTCACCATTGAATCAATACGATCAATCTCTCATTCAATTAACCAACTTTCAAAGCAAATTCTACTTAATCTAATTCTAACTTTAATCTATGGCGGAAGAAGATATGCAACCTCGCTTACTATTTGACAACAAAAGTTATTCAAGGCAAATCATGCTCAAGAGCTTTTATTATTCGAAATAGTCTCAATGCAACAATTTCATACTCTGTCTCCACACATTACAAATGAGGGGCGAGCTCAATTTATAGGCTCCCCAATTACAATTCAATGGCCAAGATTGATTTCAAATCAACGACCGAGATTACAAAATAAAACCCTAGTTAGGGTTTGTCACTTTCGACCAATGAGAAAATTTCATTTGAGGACACTTGTCCTTTTGCTAAATATAAACCAACAACAAAATAGAAAGCTGTTGTATGTTGATTTGGAAGAATTTGATTGGTTGGAAGACGATGAGGTGCCACCTCAGCGTGCTGGATGCCTTCCTTGGTTGCTTCGTTTTCCTTCCACGTGCTTGCCTTAGAATATTTTCCTTGCCGATGACTCTGTCCATTGTGTTTGTTCCTTCCTAGCTTTGATCTTGGATTCCTTTTGAGACTTTGATTTCTTCTTCTCACCTGTACTAGAATCTTTGAAGTCTGGAAGTCTCTCCTTGGAGCAGGTGTCTGGACTTGAAATATGGGGATCTGTTTGGAACACTCTTCTTGTCACCATCTGATTCTGATTGGAAGTTTGTTTTTAATTCTTCATGGGATGGAATCCCTCAAGAAGTTGTCCTGATTGCTTCTTTCAAGTGTCTTGAATTTGGAGAAGAATGCCCCTGTGCTTTCGCCACAATGGAGGAAATTGGAATTTCCTCTGTGAAGTATTTCCCATACTTAGCCAAATTTTGGCTATTTTGTAACACCTTCATGTGGTCCATTCAACATTTAGCCAAGGTTTTGGCCATCTCTATGCTCGAACGAACTTTGCTTGTGGATTTTCCTTCAATTATGAATTTGGCTTGTGCTAAGGATTTTATTCATTTCTTCTTTATTTTCCTCTTCATCCTTCCTGTTTTTCGTCCAACACTTAGTGAATTCTTCTCCCCAAGGTATCAACACTTAGCCAATTTTCTCATCCCCTCCTTGGGCGGACTTCACATGAGCTTGGATGTTTTCCTTTGATCAAAGTTAGACTTCATGATGCTCAAGACATTTTCTTATCCAGGTCCGACTTTATTTTGCCTTGAACATGCCTTACAAAGGTTTGGACATGCTATGCTTAGGCAAGGTTGGACTTTCTCATGCTTGTCCCATCCTTTTTCCCTCACTCCATTTGGCTTGAAGCAAACTTGCCACCATTCCACGCCATTGCTTCTTCTTTGAAGATTCGCCTCGTGTCATCATCCACCTGCAAGAAATAAAATAAACAAATTCAGATTTTCTCTCTCCTAAATTCTAGCTCTGAAGTTAAATTTTCAACACTCTCTCTCTTGAAGTCACGGTGAATTTTGTGTTGAATTTATCACTTCAAAGCGAATTCCATATTCCCTTTGCAATTTTCATCTTGGCACGGGCATATTTCATATTTAATTCTCCATTTTAATCTCCCGAAGTCGGAATTCTCACTGATTTGCCATACTCTCTCTCTAGAAGTCGAACCCCTTTGAGACTTGCAAACTTTCAAGACTCTTGTCATTTATTATTTTTTTATCCAATCTCCTCTTCATTTTCTTTGGCCAATTTTATTCCCAATTTCGTCTAGCCAAGCCAAAATTTTAGCCATTCTGTCGATAAATGTTATGCCAGATCCCTATTTTCTTCTGCCATGGCGAAATTTTTAATTGCACTGAGCCTATTTTGTTCTGCCAAAGTCAAATTTTCTCTAGCTCAGTCGAATTTTCCTAGGCAAAATCCTTGTCTGGATGTCTTCATCGGGCAAATTTCTTTGACGCTTGACAAATTCTTCTTCCTTCTGGCCAAGGGCGATCCTTCCTTTCTCCTTGCCTTGTGCATTTTTCTTCGGCCAAAGTTGTCAATTTCTTTAACATTTTCTCCAGACACCCATACTTAGGCAAATTTAATTTCTCTTCCACCTTTGTGTTTGGCACACTTCATTTTATTTCTTGCCATATCCTAATCTTCTTTAGCACTTGTCCTCCCAAACTTGGCATTTAACCTCTTGAGGACGTCATGATTCCTAGCCCAAAATCTTCATTTTTCATCATTTAGCCTCTATACTTAGGCAAATATTCAAATTTTTCCTTGGACTAGGCACCAACACTTAGCAAAAAAAATCATTTTTTTTCCTCTTCATGTGCTTAGGCGGACTTCCCTAGCACCTTGGACAAGTATCTTGGACTTCCCTCTTTTCTAGGGCGTACTTCAAAGCTTCTTAGCATTTGTCTCAACATCTTATCCCTTGGAAATGTCATAATATTTAGCCAAAGATCAATTTTCCACCCTTTTAGGCCCTCACACTTAGCAGATTTTCGAAATTCTCTTTGCTGGGCATCAATACTTAGTAAAAATTTTGATTTTTTTTTTTACTTTCACATACCTAGGCGGACTTTATACTATCCTTGCCAAAGTGTGGCGGACTTTGAAGCTCTTTGGACATCCTTCTTTGAATATGGCGGACTTTAGAGGAGTCTAGGATGTGCAAGGCGGACTTTGGATGTGTCTAGGATATGCTTCCTTCAAGATGGCGGACTTCAACACCCTTTGGCATGTGCACCTTGAGTGGATGGCGGACTTTATATGTTCTTTGCCAATTTTCCTTAGTGCTGGGCGGACTTCACCAGCTTCCAGACATCTTCCTCTTACTGCTGGGCGGACTTCATGATCTTCCAGACATTCATAATTTCATACCTCTTTCTCTTGACATTCTCTTTCTTGGAAATGGCGAATTTTCCAGACTTAACCAGATTTTTCAAGAACTTCATCTTTTATGAGTTGATTTTCTGTGATTTTACCTTCAGATCCGACTGGTTTCGAACTGATTTTTCAGAATTTGGTCTGTTTTTTCATGCTTTTTGACTCGTTTTTCCAGATTTTTCAATTTTTCTATTTGATTTTCTAAGTGATTTTTCGAGTTTTTTGGACTTCTGAGTGCATTTTTGGAATTCGAGACCTTTCTAAATATAGAAACTTTCCAAAAATAGAAAAAGCAAAACCCTAAAAAAATAGGGAACCCTGTTTGGCCCAAAAATGCCAAAAATGAAAAAAACGAAAAAGCAAGATTTCCTAAAAAGTAGGAAGTCTCAGAATTGGCCGAATTCATAGGTGATCTTCGTTTCCTGGGCCTTCTGAGCGCTTCCATGATGTCTACAAACTGAATCACTTCATCCATCAAGGACCAACTCAACCAACATGACCAACTAATCCACTTCAACATATATAGTTGTTTTCAACTTAGAAGCTATGTTACTAGTTTGGCCCATTGGACCTACTAGCTTGGGCTTGATTTGGCTTGCATTTGGATTTGGGTTTGGTTTAGTAAGGGATGCGAGTAGGGTTTTGCAATTTCCCTATGGGTTCATATAGGATGAACGTAGGCGAACACATGAGAAATTTCACTAGTTCCTTCCGTACATTGCAGTTTTTTTGTCTTTGACATTTTAAAGAAGAAAAAAGAAGGATAAAAGCCTTAGATGTTGGTGAAAGAAAACTCTAAATTCGTAGCTGAAAAAAAACTTTAAAATCATAAGCAAAAATAGACTTTAAAATCACGATTTGTTTATATTAGTATTTTCACAAAAGTTTGATGTCCTTGATTGTTTTGAAATCTGTAGACCATTTTGCTTTGCTACTAGGATGAACCTAGGCGAACCTTGTATAAATGAAATAGAGGATGGCATTGACTTAATGGCAAGAGAAGAATTTAGGGGGCATTTCATATATTCATAATTTCTATTATATTAATTTTTTGATTGGTACCACGAATTTTCTGCTTGGTTTGAGCTAGGTGAGGCCACAAACAGGTGACCTCATCCTTGGCATGCATGTTGCATTAATGTGAGTAGTCCAAACCCACGAGCTTATTAGCCTAGCAGGGGCACAATTCCTATGAGTAAATTGTCCCAACGAGGTTTTGGAGCATAAAGACATGGGCATGAACACCAATAGCTTCAATGTGAAGGTTCAAGCTTGCAAGCACATTGGATTGGCGAGGGCACAATACCCGCAATCACAATGGCTTAGTGGCGATTTGAACCATGGTGGCTACAACAACAGTGCCACGATTTAACCATCACACAATGCCATGAATGGCTAATTTTATTTATTATTAATAATAAAAAACTATTTAAGTAAATTATTAATATTATTGTTATTAATAAAAAATGAATAGTTATGAATGTTAATAAATTTTTAAAATTAATAATATTAATATTAATTTCCTTTATAATTTTATTATTAATATTAGAATATTGTATATTAACTTATAAATATTACTATACATTACAAATATTAGGAAATATAATATTATGTCTAAACTTATATATATTACTATACATTAAAATATTACAAAATACTATATTATGTCTAATATTCTTGATTTTAGATATATAAATATGTATATATTTATGATTTTTATTTGTTTTTGTATTGACGAATTGAAAGCGAACCCAACCGCAATTTTTATTTTGCCAAATCTGTGAATAGAACTAGCAAACCAGAACACAAACTAGTATTAGGATTGACAACTTAGCTTATAGGTGATACAAGTCCAGAATGGAAGTGCAAGAGTCACCACTTAGAATTCCACTTTAGATGTTACTTTGGGGATTTGAACTTGGGTCTTCACAATGAGAACTCAATTAATGAGGGATCTATAGGGGCTCTTGTTTGAAAAGAAATGCATAATCACATAAATAAAGAAGGGCTTAAGCCCAAACATTAAACATACATGCAAAAAGGGCCAAAACGACACTAGATTACTAGCAAAATCCAAAAAAAATTGCAACCCAACAAAAAGAACTAGCAAACTGCCCCACAAGCCAAGCATCTTCCACCTAGGCTCACCCTATTCAATTGCTTGCCAACCACCAACTTTGCTAGTAGAATCAACATCCAACCTTTGAAGGTCCATAACAACCACCATATTCAATCAGGCTTGCCCAACTTTTAAAAGCGAGCCCAAGCATGTGGCCTCTAGCATTGGAAACTTGAGACCATGAAAAACTTCCAACCTTCTCTTTCCTTGTTGCCGATGACCTTCCACACAAGTCGACAATGTCAAAGTACTAGACACCTCAAGGAAACCCTTAGAGAGTAACCATATTGTCCACAACTCCAAACAATTTTTTTGGACCTCTTTTAGTTCCAATTACACAGTAAAAAATTCTTTGTGCACCAAACTCATGTACCGCACGAGTGATGGAAATTCAAAAATTCAACCCTCAGTAGTCAACACGCTACACATTTTATTTGACACTAACAAGTTTGAGAATTCAGAGGGGAGAAATGATGCAACAACAATGAGCAATCTTTTATTGATCATTATGAGTAATATACCATCCAAATAACCATATACCATCCAAATAACCATTTCTATGGTTATTATTAACAAAAATAATATTATATTATTATTGTTAGTTACATATATATGATGTGATATTAGTTATTGTGACAATCTCCCCATATTACATCATTTTCTCAAGAGCACAAGTCAAGTGGCAAAATGCTTTACTTCAATGTTGCAAGTGATTTTGTGAGATTGTTAGCACAATATACTCGATTGAATAAAATAGGAATTGAATATTTTGTTGTTGAAAATGATCTTGAATGTAGTGGCATTGAACCTCAATTTGTTTTGCATGCTCATGAAATATTAGATTGTGAACAAGCTTTAACACACCCTAATTGTTGTAGAACCAAATTGTAGGTTATGTTTAGTTATGCCTTGTTGGCATTTCAATTAGCACGTCTAGAGTGCTTATTGGAAACGAACAACTATGCACAGAATTAACTGCTCTTCAAATTAGGAGGGGAAGCTCCCTCTTTTGCTGATGGTTACGTAAAAATAAAATGGACTAAGTTCCTATCTTTTTTACTTTGCGGCAGGGCACAAGGGTGCATAAACTCAATGCGTTGTAGCTAAGGTTTTATCTGGTTTCTGCAGATCTTAACTACAACTAGGCTAACTTTTAATCTATCCTATTTCCTCTAGAAAAACAGAGCAAGAGGATATAAGAGCGGAAATGGAATGGTTCGATCACTTGGACAAATTTTCTCTCATAATGCATCCGACGGCTCTGAACTTCCAGATTTATGCCAAAATAGAACTCATGCAAGTAATCATCAAATGGTATGTAATGACCCCTTCTAGGAGGCATCCCGATTTTTACCTAAGTGACTATTTCATGACACGAAATTGCTTAACAAATAGACTTCTATACGGTTCTCTTTAGACTTTGCCCGCTATTTGGCCTAAGGATGTAAATTATAAATCTTTATGATTGATTAGTATAAGGTATGCAGGCTTACATCTTAGCATATTAAATGTTTTATAAATATATGTAATAATTTGTTCCTCATATGGATTATGAATCTTTATTCTCTAGGGAAGTATATATGAATGCAAGATAACATTAACCTTACATCAATATAGAATAGCTCATATATCAATATATCATTATATATATTTTATACATCTATATATATTCATATCATCCTCACACTTATATACTTTATCATCTATCATATATAAACCATTTATATATATATATATATATATATATATCTAACTATATGCTTATCAATTGTTGACATGTCATTCCATCTCCCAATATATTTATCCATCCTAATATGTTCAATTCTGGATCCACATTAATTATGAGGCTAATAACGTGATATGCATTCCTTCCTATGATAATATGATATGCATATCTGACAACAATAATTATCCCATATTAACACTTGCCTTATTATCTCTATCAATATTGAATATTAATATATTTATCAAATACCAATTGTTAATACCTACCTTTAATTAACATAATCTTGAAATCATAACCCAGTTCCCTCTAAGTCATGAATTAATCATTATTACTTAATTGAACATAATACATATATGTGTATAACCAACTATCAATTAGTGCTAGGCTTACCATACTCACCCTAACCCAGCACACATATACTTATTACATTTACTTAGCACTTATATACTGTCCATATTTATTTTCTTATTTACATGATATCTACACTTATTACCAAGGTTACCCCAAGTTTCCGGGACGGGGACGGCAGGGGACGGCGGGACGAGTCCCCAAGTTTCCGATTTTTGAGGCCAAAATTAGGGACGGCAGGGGACGGCTATATAAAAATATAGGGAAAATTTAAAAAATATAGGGAAATTTTAAATATTTAACAGATAACATGAATAAGGCATGCATGATACACATTATAGAACATTAACATATAACATTTGTGTTCAACATTATGCCAATACTCAAAGTCAATAGTCAATACGCATTCAAAATTAACATACAGTTACACAAATCATAAAACAACCTCCTAGTTATAATTTATAAACTTATATCAAAATGCCCAAAGGCTACATTGCTGCCATATAGTTTAAAAGTTTGTTATGAAAATCAAAATACAATATCGTATGTCTAATGTATGGAACAAGATAATCCTTGATTATGGCTTTGACTACAAAAGATGCAAAGATTTGCAACGGGGGATATGTATTTTGTAGGTTTAATGATCATGATTCATCATTGGCCTATAACATGCTTAGACCTATAGTTTTAATGAGGTTTTGGGGGAAACACCCCACAAGAACAGGTAGTACCGGGGGCAAACAGGCCGGCGGCGTGCAAGGCCACCAGCCGGGCAAGGCCCTTGCGGGGGGGGGGCAGCCGCTGGGGGCGCTCCCGGCAATACAGGGCGGGGTCGAGGGCTGAGCCCCCGCCACCAAGCCCAAATGAAGACCTTCAAAACCACACAAACCTTCATGGCGCACACCATTTAATTAAAAAATTTGTAAATTAAAGATTGCAATTTTTTTAAAAAATTATGTTTTTGGCTTTCAAAACGAGGGGACGCCGTCCTCGAGACGGTTGAGGGACGCCGTCCTTCCGTCCCCGGGACTGGTCAACCGTCCCTATTTGGTCAACGCCCCCGTCCCCGGACGTTTCCTGAGTTTTTTCAAAAAAGGGGGACGGTCCCCTAGCCGTCCCCCAGTACCCGGGACGTCCCCGGGACGTCCCCGGAACCGGGACGGGGGATTTTGGAGGGGGGACGCGTCCCCGGGTAACCCTGCTTATTACTTATTTACTACTTACATACCATCGATATTATTTATATTTATTTCTTAACCTATGATTTTACTTACTGCTGCTGTAGACTTCATTTCTCCTTGATGGTCTTGCCTAGATAATCTTATACCTTGACTGATCTTAATATATATATATATATATTTATTTATTTTAATTACTTATTGCTGCAAACCGAAATCGCTTACCTGTTATCGTCCTGCAGGCTCAGTCCGTTCTTTTTAATTCTTCCTAGCTATACTTCTTCTCTTTGTCAGCCACCGATGATCCATGTGCGGACTGGAAATATTTATAATCTTATATTTATGGCTCGGCTTCTACATTTGTAAAGTACTCCCTCCCCTTCATCGCTGCACTCCTCTCTTTTATATTCCCTAGAGAGGTGTCTACTATAAGAGGGAACGACTTTATAAAAGAGATCTGTACCTTTTCATAAAGTGATAATAACAGTTTGATTTGATTATGTAATTGCTGATTATATTTTGTTTTATATTTTATATTATATGTTTGTTAATATATTTGTTATTATTATTATTTTATATATACTTTACTATTGGTATATTATGATAATAGTATTTAATTTGTATTTTGATATTTACAATATTATATTTGATATTTTAACATTAAAGTTTAATAATAAAATCAATTTGCTAAAATCTTATTATTATTTTATTCTAATGTATTACAATCTTTGATGTATAATGATTATAATATTTAGTATGGGTAATTACAATATTATCTTTAATATTATTATAATTAAATAGTTAATGTTATGTATTTTATTTGTTTATTTATGTATTTCCATATCTTACTGTTATAATTTTCGGGGACATGACATGGTAGGCTAGGTCTTAGGACTCCCAAGGAGGCGCATTGCTCTTTCCGAGGTGTAGGCTTAAATGTAGATTACTAGAAACAACATATAACGATAATCCTACTCTCCAAATTCCCAAGGAGGTGCAGTGCTCTTTCCGAGGTGTAGATTGAAAGAAAGATTATTTGGAACAACATACAATGATAGATCTTGAGAATTTTGGATCAAAGGCAAGGTAGCTCTCCTCATTTATTATCTCAACTTCGATCAAAGATTACACTTTGGGATAGCAACTTGTGTCAAAGAGACAATCACACAAGAAGTGATCGACCAATAAAACATGAACATAGATTGAATACACCTATTTGAATAGAAAGAACACTAACTGTGCTCAGTGTTTAGCTATAACAAATATGATTCAAGAACATATACTAAGCAAACAAAGTTGAAGGCTTTTGAGCTCAGCGTTTTGCTGCCGTGAAGTAAATTTAAAATACAATGAGCAAGGATGCTCTTATTTATAGAAGCTCAAAAGAGTAGGGAACCCTAAAATCTTCTTGAGTTAACAATGAGTTCTTGCCGATCAACAATTTTTATTCCTATGTCTAAAAGTAGTTAACCTGATAGTTAATTGGAAAGTCTACTTCAGTTGACTAATTCTAAACTAAAAGAGAACTCCAATATACAAAAGTGCCTCCAAAATAGACATCCATAATTAGTGGGAATAAACATGCACGATTAGTGGGACAGTGAGTTAACTTGGAAAGAGGTATCAAGTTAACTCTTGTTGTTATAAATGCTATTTTGGAGGGGTAGGACGTCCTAATTCAGAGTTTACACCTCATCACCTCTAGTCAACAATTCCTCTAACCAGTTGTTGACTGCCTCTGTATTTGGACAATTGATACTTCGCAAGATGATGACGTGTCGTTGCAACATTTCCTCTCCACCCGCAATCTGCTCTTGGTATTCAATAGTCTTGGTAGCTGCGTCATCTAGCTTTGCTGACATGGCTGCGATTTGACTTAACCTGCAATTAATAGGATCACCTCAAAAACTGCTACGGATGAGATCTTGAAACTGTGTTTGTACCTCATCTAGCTCGACGTATGCACCTCCTTCATGCTAGTAAAGGCAAGGGATAGATGTTACCAACGTTCTCATGAACTTGATAACACTTGCCGCAATTTGTCGGCACTCAATCAATTCCACAGAGTTTGTATCATAGGCTTTCACTTTGTATGCAAGCTATTCTTTCCAAGTGTAAAGATGTTGCTTGTTCTCCTCTGTGGTAACTGAATTGTACGCCATTTGCAAGTCTGAGATAGGGATCTCGTCCACAGGCCTCTTCTCTGTTGTATCTCGCTTTGGTTCCTGAATTTCCGCTCGAAGGTCATGGGTTTTGCACCTAAGCTGGTATAGCTCTGCAAATATACATCGACCCCTGATGACAAATTCTTCCACTTGATCTCTCAAGTGTTTTCCATATAGGATCAACCGACTAAGTTGATTTTGCTCTGCAGGGAGGCCCAACATCTGTGGAGGCAAGGCAGAGATGTTTGATGTACCATGCACCAAGTTGGATATATACAGTCGCAATTGCTGGTTTTCAGCCTTTAGGGCTGTTTTATCTTTACCATCCTTCGCCATTCTTTCTTTTACACTCACTGATGCAACTTCAAGGAGATTTGCTTCAACTTGACACGTGGTCTTGCCGAGGTTGACCTTCAACAAGGAGAAATCAACCTCTACCTCATTTGCATTCCTGTCTTTAGGTGGTGCAGTTGTTTCTATGACAATCTCATTGTCAGCATTCTTTCCAACATGGATTTGCTTCTTCAACTTCTTCTCTAGCATATCTTGAGGGATATGGTCGAATTTTGTGAAGTCCAGTTGGTAGGATGGCATCTCTCTCTTCCTTCCTAGGAGATTCTCAAGCCAAGATGAATCTTGACTAACCATCACTGGAAGGATGGATGTGTTGATGTGTTTTTCGTGACCGCACCAACGCAGAATAAAGTCGCCAACGGCTACCTTATTCTCTCTTGATCAAAGTATCCAACACGCTAAGATTGCGGGAAAGTTCGTGCGTTCAACCCCAAGGTTCTTTCAGTGCGAATAGGCTCAGTTGGCTCGATGTGATTTGCTGGTATTTCAAGGGGACTTACGAAATTGTTCAGCAGCAGAGGAAGGGAATTCAAATGCTCAAAGATTTGTCTATGAAGTGCGGGTTTCCTATTCTAACCAGAAAGTACTGAATGAAATGGGGTA
Organism: Sequoia sempervirens; assembly: GCA_007258455.2. Lineage (NCBI taxonomy): Eukaryota > Viridiplantae > Streptophyta > Pinopsida > Cupressales > Cupressaceae > Sequoia > Sequoia sempervirens. Next base: position 85,123 of record VDFB02285481.1, on the reverse strand, counting down.
AGGTTAAGAAGGCTCTAATTTACTCTAAGGCGTGGGACATGGCGATCAATTTTCACAAGCTTCAACCAGGCTCTGCTTTGCCTCGCTTCAGACAGCCTACACAGAACCGGTGCAATCTTCAGAGGAGTAGCTTAAGGTGTTCAGATCATAATTCAATGCGAAGACACCGTCACAACGACGCATACCAACGTGTGAATCACAAACGAAGTTAAGTCCATGATGTTCCAGTTGACCACACAAGGCGCATTCACCATCAACGAATACACTAGTGGTATGGATAGACGAAATTTACTCAAACTGAAGGCCACATTCCACAATTAACATCTACTTGCATGGAATGGAAATTATACTACTTTGAACTATTTTATGCTACCATTTGAATAGGAAGGACGAAGAAACCTTGCTAGCTACTCACAACAAAGACGAAATTCACCATCAATGAAAAACTCTTTTATTGAGAGAGTGTTCACAACAATTTCTTACAAAGTTTTCAAAGGGAAAACTTTCCCTCTTCTTCAAACTACACTATTAATCTATACTAAGTTACTCTAAGCTATCACCTAGTTGTCTCTCTACTCCGACTTCTACTCTAATTCTACTGTCTCATGAGATACAAATGAGGGGGACTCCCCCTTTTATAGTTGGCCAAGTCCAACGGACAGCTCAGATTACAATCGGCTGGATGGCCCAGATCGTGCCACCTCAGCCCTAAACAAGATTCGCCCTAAAAACTGCCATAATGGAGAGTGGGTTAATAAATGAGCCATTAATGGCCACCATCTTCTAGAAGATTCCAGCTTTGAAATGCGTTCACACTGCTCTGTTGTTCGCGTTCAGCCATTTCTATTGATCGCTTGGAGGAGGGTAAAAGAGTCTCTAAGATTGCCTCCTTAGATAATAAAATTTGATAGAATCTGGAGTTCAACTGCTCCTGATCTTCTTCTTGACGTTGTTCTTCAACTTTGCTCAAGCTTCCATTCTTTTCTCCATCTTGAATTTTACTAAGTCTCGACACTTAGCCATTTTTCGCAACTTTTCTTCCTTCGAGGTTGAGATGTTATCTTGGATTATTTTCTTCATCTTCCTAAGTCATCGCCACTTGGTCTCGATGTTTCTCCTGCAAAACAAGCAAGGAGAAGAGCATTAGAATGCTTCATAATATAAATTCAACTTACTTACCAGGATTTTCGCGCTTTAACTTCCAAGAGTTCGTCGTTTTCCTCAGCCAACTTCGCGTTCAAATTCTTCATGCCTTAGCCAAATTTTCAACCTATCTTGCATTCTGCCTGGGCATACTTCACTTTGATATTTCATCCAGCTCAGACTCGAGAAAAATGCTTTCATTAGGAATTTGATCAAAAATCATCTAGGCGATCACTTTCAAATTCATCCTTTTGAGGCATTTTATCTTCAATAACATTATTTATTCCTTGCCTTAGAAATTTTTTAAAACTTATCTTAGGAAATTCATCAACCTGGTGCCCATTAAAAATCTTTACCTCGGAATCCTTGGCAAGCTGTAGAAGACCTTCAAATCCATTCCTCATTGATAATCTTCAATACCCAGAAGAAAATTTTCCTCAGAATGCGTCGAACTCATGGGTGCACAACGAACGGGTTCATTTAATTTTCTTGAATTTTGCACCTTGGAAAAAATAATAATTTTTTTTTTCTAACAAATTTGATTCCGTTATTCATATCTGTGAAAATCTTGTTGCTCTGACTTGAAAATATTTTATCCACTCTGTGCAGCTGGCATTATCGGGCTCCTTCACTGGCAATCCTGCTCACGCTTCAGGAAAATTCCATCACCCCCAAGTCAAGGCGTATTTTCTAAGGAAGACAATATTTGCCTTAGAAAATTTTAAATCACTTCGAAAATTTTGCCTTAGAAAATTTTATTCAACTTTGCTCACTTTGCCTGTGAGAAAAATCATCAACTTCACTCAGAAAGTCTTCCTGCAAGTACATCGCACTTAACATCCAACGCTTGGCATTTTTTTTTTTTTTTTATCACTCAACATCTTAGGCGCATATTGTGTATGAAGGAGGATATTCATCTTGCCTTAGAAGAAAAAATTTCATCACCTTGTACCTTCAATGCATTTGTTCACCACCTTAGGCATATATGATATTTCAAGAGGGATACTTGAAATCACGCCTTAGCATTTTATTCTCATCACCCCACACGCCTAAGAAAAATTCTCTAACACCTACCACCTTGGGGCGCATTTGATACTTGAGGAGGAATAATAACCACGCCTAGGAGTATTTTACTTCTTATTCACCACCTTTCAACTCAAATCTACTCTTTACTTGGCGCATTCAAAGGCTGGAGAGGAAAGTCAACACCAAAATAATTCCATCTTGCACAACGCCCAACAACCTTCACTTGTCCTCATCTCTATTTGGGCCCATTTTACCCCTTGAAGTGGATGGGCGCATTTTAGTAGGTGAGGAGGATAAGCATCTTCCAACGCCTTAACTATTTTGTCTTTATGTGCCTTCTCTTGAGCGCATTTGAGCATGCATGGAGAACTTTCAAACGCCACCTTGTTTTGACCTGTTGACTTTCCATGTATGAAGGATGTAACTCTTACCACGCCTTCCTTTCTTTTGTCCTTACATGGCTTGATTTGGGCGCATTTTGTACCCCATAAAGGATGAAAAATGTTGACCTTTTGACTTTGCTTGCTAATTCCGCCTTGTTGAGCTTTGGGCGCATTTGGGGGTGGTGGAGAATCTTTCAACACTTAGAAATTTTTTTTATGCCTCTATCTTGAGTTGGGCGCATTTTGGCCTGAGAGCAGGATGAACTTTCTTGCCTTAGAATTTTTCTTTATGTCCCTTGTAGCTGGGTGCATTTCACATGTGATAGAGGATGAAAATTAACACTTAGACAAATTTTTAGCAACTCCTCAAGGATGGCGCATTTGGAGGTGGCAGGTGGATTTGACAGTGACTTAGAATATTTTCACCAACTTATTTCTCCTTGGGTGCATCTGAAGTAGGCTACAGGATGAAACTTAGACTTAGACATTTTTTTACCTTCCTTTGCCAGCTTCCCATGCCTTACTATAAATAGTAAGTCTCTCAATTTTCACACTTCAGAAGCTCAGGTTGACCTGAAATTTTGAACACTGGATCTTCACGACTTCATCAACCTGTTGACACTGCTATTTTGGGTTGGCCTGCTATTTTTAGCCCATTTTTGAAGGTGATTTACTATAAATAGTAATTGCTCGTTTCTGATAGCTCCACTGCTCCGATTGTCTTGAAATTTGAATGGCGTGTTCCTCACCACGCGACCTTACCGCTGGCATCGGCGCATGCAACTGATTTACTATTTTTAGCCTGTTTCCAAAATGACTTACTATAAATAGTAAGTGCTCCGTTTGACTTCAAATTTTACCAGCAGAAAGCCTGAAGGATGCTGATTGCGGTGGTTTACACCGGTTTTCGAAAATTTTGACTTTTTGCGCCTCTTTTCAGGCTCCGAAGCTGGAAACCCTAATTTGCTCTGCATGCGTATCAAATGATCTCTGTTTGTTCTCGTTTCTGTTGCATTGCGATCGGCTTGTGATTCCGAACTGCTGGGAAGCGGCTGTCGGGACGTACTTGCTAAAAATAGTAAGTTCCTTACTGAGTGATTATCTCCGTTTGCATGTCATACCACTGCGTAGGTCTCGAAAAACCCACCAAGAATCATCCGACATGCAAAAGAAACCCCGACATGCAAACCCTAAAAATAGCCTCGGAAGGCTGAACCCTGAAAGTTGTGGTCTCACTTTGCATGTTATACCATCGCGAAGGTCTCGAAAAACCCAGAAGGAATATCTAGACATGCAAAGGAAAACTCTGCATTTAGGTCTTGGAATTGGTCCCGGAAGCTGGACTGCTAAAAATAGAAAGTTGTCTGTTTTCGCTCAAATTTTGCACGCGAGTAGCCTGAGGTGTTCTGAACGCCGTGTGACTGTCGGAATTTCGAAAATGTTGACGGATTGCCTGTAATTGCACACTTACTAAAAATAGTAAGTACCCAAAATTTGATGAAAATTTGCTGAGAGCCTGCTGGAAGCATACTGACAACAATGTTAAGTTCCGTTTTCAATTTATTACCTCGTTTGACCCTAGGTTGACCAGGAAAGCACAAACCCTAATTTCTAGACTTGGCCAAAATTCAAGTTTAAACTCAATGACGGGCACAATCCCGGAAAGACAGACAGTAGAAAAGAGAGACAACGACAAAATAAACTAAAATCAAGCCAAAAGTTCAGAACGAAACAAAAATTAGGGGGTCCCCATTTGCAATGGGGCGATGTGTGAAAAAGGTCACAACAGGATGTTAGGCCCTTAAATTCCCAACGAGTGGGATTGTGTTGCAGTGTTGCGTGGTGGCGAATTCGGCTCTAAGTCAATATGGATTGGCGACTGCTGTGGTGGCGGCAAAATGGGAGGCTCTTCTTCCATCTTTGGTACTGTCTCAACTGCAATTGTTTCCATGACTGCCTCAGCTATGTTTGTGGCTGTCTCCACATGTACCTCTTGCTGATTTGTATCAGCAGTTGGTATTCTTCCCCTTGTATGACCTGACATTCTGGCTCCTCTAGGAGGGTTACTCCATGTCTTCTGTTTGGGCTTAGCCCTTGACGTGGAAGGTAGTGAAGAATGAATCGGTGGCGACTCTATGTTGGGAATAACTACCTTCCTTGTCCTTTTACTGTCCAAGTAGAGCTGGCTGTTTCTGACAACTCTGTTGGTTCTTGCCTCAATAGACATACTTTCCTTGGCATACCAATCCACTGCTCGAAGAGGTTGTGAGTCAACTTGATTTATGAAGAATGAGGGAAGAATAACTTCCCCATCATCATCAAATAGTCCTTCCACGTCCTCTGACAAGAAGTTAACAATTTGTGGAAGTCTAAACTGGGTTGTAATTGCGTCTTTGTACTTCAAACTCATCTTCACAGTTGAACCAATAGTCCTCCATAGAAGACTGGTGTGAAGAGTATTGACCAAGGCGTGTTGCATAATGACACCAAGGATCGTAGGACCGTCTTTTGATTAGATACTTAAGGTTAAGTCTCACCATCTCTTGATCCATAGCCTTGGCATTAGTCGCTGTCTTGCACCTATAAAGTCCCATCTCAAATGGAAAGTTTGTGGTTGTCTTGCGTTTGTGACGTAGAAGAGAATGTACATTGTGCAACTGGCACAAGAATTCCATGAAGACCACCCTATTTGATGGATAGCGGGGTAACATGGCAGGATGACCTGAGTACCCATACATGCGGATGTAGGTAAAGGTGGGGAATTGGATGAACCAATCCGCCCAATCTACCATAGCCTCCTTGGTTGTTGGTGATATGCGTATATGCAACTCATGATCAAGGTCTCTCACGGTGTGCATCAGGAAGAGATCATTTACTTGCTTGAAATGTCTTTCTGATTGTGTGAACTCAAGCTGTGAGAAATACTCGTGAACCTTTTGCACACCCAAAGTTCCCACATTGTTCAACACTCTAAAATGGCCTTGGAAGGCTATCAAATATATGAGATATGAACACATGTGAAATTTGTGAGCCTCTAAGAAGTTGGTCATCTGTTTGTGGAGTATATCATTGATCAAGGTGGGTTAGTCATAATGTTCTCCGTCGCTCACAATTTTGGCGATGACATAGTACATCCATGATTGAAATTTGTTTGCCTCCTCTTGACTAGTAATACGGTTGAGTAGAGTGATCTTTACTGCATATTCGTCTTTTAACTCTCCACGTTCTACATTCTTTGGCAAGTTGGCTCTTTTCTCTTTAAGCCATTTTTTTGCCATCCTCTTCTGACATTTGTCTCTTGACGCATCGAATGCCTTTTCGTACTCTCTCATAGACACGACCAAGTTTTTCACACATGGTGGAATGGCGAAGCACCTTTTGATATCCCTAGGATTGAGGCTGCAAATCACTCATCCATCCACCGATCGAATTTACTGTGCGGTATGGTTGTAATGCTTAACACAAGAAATTACAAATTCTACGCTTTGTGTTTAGATGGGAATTGATGCTACCTCAAGCAATTCAGATTGCTCGATGTTCTGTAGTGTGCATTGGTCTATGCCTTCCAACTTTTTTAAGTCGACCTTTGGGCGTGCCTGATGCAGATCGGTGTCTATCGCTTTCAGAAAGTCATGAACTAAGGCCATTTTGGTCTTGTATTCGACTTGGGAGAACTGCATTCTGAAAACCTTGAAGATTGACTGGGCACACGATACTGTTCGGACAACTTTTCTGCAATTGCTAAAAATAGCCTTTCCAAGGGGTAATTTTTATGAAAAAAATCTGAGATGTGGGTTTTGTTGAGAATAATTTTCTGAATGGACCCAGAACGTTAGAAATTCCAAAAAGTTACTTTTCCTTGTACATGCAAGAGCCCTTTGGGGTAGAAGTTTTAGAAGCACCATAAGCTTATTTTTCCCAAAAAAATATGACACATGGGTATTGTAGGCGCTTCAAAGCTAAACAAACCTAGTTTGTTTGATTTTTGAAATTGTGACTTTTTTTGGAAACCCTAAAAAAAGAGGCAGCAGGGCTACTTTTTCTAGAAGAATCTGACACGTGGGTTTTGTTGAAATTGCTATGCTAATTATACCCAGTAGGTCAGGTCTGTGAATAAATGCCATTTATTTGGACATGCAAGAAGATCTAAGACAAGAACAAAAGAAAAAGAGGGGAAGAAGTTTGGAAGTTATAAACTGCCTCTTTGAATCTTCAAAAAAATCACGCCTGGAGATGTAACCTCTGATATATTGCTCTTCTATGCAACCTGTTCTTGAAAACATGAAGAATGCTGAGAAACCCTCTGTCAGATCTTCAAATGATGCTTGGAGAGAAAAATATTCATTCTTGAGCTTCAACCTGCAAAGAAAGATAATGCATAATGACGCCTAGGCTTGATATATAGTGTTTTGATGTTGAATCAATCAAGTTTAGGCGCTAAGACATGATTGACGAGTCAATTTTCCTGATCAGGAGTTCACATAACCGATTTCAACCAATTTGGGGACGTTTTAGACATGAAAAGGCTTTTAAAATAGACAACTTCAATCAACTAGGCCTATTTTGACTTTAGGTGTCCAAGTTGAGGAGTTGAACATTTTTCATTCTTTTTGTTGTGACAAAGTACCTCCATTTGATCCTTGATTCTGGTTGCTCGGTTGATCCTGAAGTGTTGCTGGCAGATTCATTGCGGAGTTGAATCAACTTTGAAGAAATGTGCTTAGGAGTTGCGAAGCTTATAACCTGAGTTTGATGCCTCTAATTCTTGGGTGCCTTTTCCCAAGAAGGTGCATTTTTCACCAGACTTAGTTTTTTGGGTGTTCTTCAATTCCTCCAGTTTGATCCTCGGTGCTTTGATTTGAGATCACTGATGATTGATGATTCCGATGAACGTGCCGAAACATGGGATGGATAACCAGTTCAGTCTCGGAAAGGATGACTGGCTTCGCAAGTTGTGAAAGTTGATTTAGGGGTCTCAAAAGCATGGGCGCCCCTGGCCTGTAGGGGTGCATTTAACCTTTGGTGATGTAATTTTCACTTTGTAATCTTTCATGAACAACCCCAGTTTGATCTTTGTTATTAGGTGTGATTTATCTGTTGAACTTGCTGACAGTGTCATTGCTGAGATTGATCAAGATGGAGGACTTCTTGGAGGTTACGGAGCTTGAAGACTGCATTTGATTGCTCAAAAAGCTGGGCGCCTATTTCTAGGAAGGTGTAATATTCTTAACACTTATCCAATTTTTCATGTCTTTCATTCTGCCTTTGCTTCTAGTGTTTTATGCTTGATCTTCGTTTGCAAATGCTTGATAGGTCATGTGAGCTTGCAATTGGATTGATTGTTAAGCTGAAAGGATGTTGAACAAATGTCTTGGAGAAAGTAGTTGCTGAAAACCTCAATAGGTAGCTCAAAATGATGGGCGCCCATGGCTAGCAGGGGCACTTTTGCCTTACTTGACTACCATCCTTGATGATATTTTCTTTCAACATCTTCTGTCTCCACTTCCGTTTGCTTGTGATTGATGAATTAGGTGATCTTGCTTGATAATGCGTCGGAAAGCCAACAAAATTACGAAGGAGATGACTGTCTTGGCAAAACTTGATGACTGCCTTTGACCTTTTAACTTCATGGGCACCCCTGGTCAGCAGGGGTTCTTTTTGCTATAGTTTCATCATTTTCTTTGAAAATCTTCATCTCTTCGCATTTTGTGTTCGTTGTGTAGCTTGACTGGTTTGAGTGTTGTCGTCGACAACGTGAGCGTGTGCATCTTAGCAATCACTTTCAACATGTTGCATGTACGGGTGCTTGACAAATGGCTAAGGCATTGACTGTGTAGCCTCTTCCAGACTTAGTCAACTTTCAACATTTTTCACTTTTGAAGATCTCTGTCGCAGGGCATCTTTCGTCATGTATTCTTCGTTGAAGCTTTTGAGGCTTAGATTTTGATACCTGGTACTGGCCATTTGCCGTTAATGGTTGCGAAGGTCCTAGCTCTTTTGCTGAAAAAATGAAGTAGACCCACTAGAGCAAAACAAACTTTTTGGTGATTTTGACTTGACCAGTGTGATCGTGAAGTCAAATTATACTATCAAAATTATTTTCAAATATTTCTGGAAAGGTCCTATTTTTAGGGGTTTTCTTAAAAATAGGGGCATGAAACCCTAATTTTCAAATTTTCAGAATTTTGTAAGTATCTTCCTTGATGTAAACCCACAAAAAGCCTATGTTTTGTTTGACCTAAAACGGACTTTTGACAACAATTTTACATGATTTAGATCATTTTAATCAAAATGCCTTATTGAAGCAAAAAATTATTTTGGGTACAACATGCCCATTCTTGTCAAAATGTGATGTAACCATATTGCTTCATAAATAGCTCCACCTTAGTGTGATATTTTGCTTTTGTGGTGGAGCAAGCAACAACGGTTAGCTTCTTACTCTATCATGATATTGGACTAGATCCAAAAAAGTATACAAATCCAAAAGTGGATTTCTTGTCATCCAAGCATACTACATGGTTTGTGTTTGTATATTTGGACAAGACAAATTTATCATTATGCTTATACTCTGGGCAATGCTCTACTCTACTATAGACATATCTCATCACTTGCTTTGCTGTTTTCTAGCGACATGCCTTTGGTTCTTGCATGAAGCTTGAAAGATAATCGATAGCATAGCTGAAATCTAGCCTACTATAAGTCAAGTAATGAGTCAAGTAAAGGAGTCTCCAATTAGTTGTTAATAAAGAGTTGCATTCACTTGAGGTGATGGATCATTCCTAGATAGTTGCAAACCTCTCTTCATTGCTGTTGACATTGGCTTGCAATCTACTATGCGAAATTTCTTGAGCAATGTCTCAGGATCTTTCATTTGAGTTATAAGGATATTATTATTTTTGCTTGCCACACTTTAAGTCCATGATAGTAACGTAGAAGCATGAGACTTATCATACCATTTGAGAACATTCTTTGTTGCTTTAATCATCCTTTGAGAAGTCCTAGCAATGACCAAATCATCAATGTACACTATCAAAATCACAATCTCCCACTTGCTCTTTGAGGTAGAGATTGAGATCATATGGATTCTTGGTGAATTCATAAGTTAGTAGATGGTCATCGATCTTGATGTATTGGGCTCAAAGGGCCTATTTTAGATTGTAGAGAGATTTCATGGGTTTGCACATCCTTTGCTCTTTACGAGGCATAGTGTATTGCTTTGGTTTGGTCATATAAACTTGTTCCTTGAGATCTCTACTTAGGAAGGTATTCTTAGCATCTAGTTGATGAAGTAGACAACCAAATTGAGTTGCCATTGCTTGAACCATCTTGATGGTGTTGATCTTTGCATTAGGGACAGATGTTTCTTCATAGTTGATGCCTTCCTTATTTGCATAACTCTTAGCCACATGTTGGGCCTGCTATTTGTTAATACTTATTCTGCTTTGTATTTTATCTTGAACATCCATTTGCATCCAATAAATTTCTTCCTTGGTGGAATTTCAACAAGTTCCTGAAGTGTTGTATTTCACCAATGCTTGGTATTTTGCATCCATGGCATCTTTCCAAGATTGTGACTCGAGCCTACTTCATTGTTTTGGTTCCAAGTTCTAAATCACTATGCACATTAGGGCCATCCTTGTTGTGAGTCTTTGGCCTTGAATTAGACATTGTCTATGCCAAGGTGTGGTGGATGATTGTTTCTTTAAAATGAGTGCTTTGTCTTCATATGAATCATCAAGTTGAAACATTTTTCCAACCTCTAAGGCTTGAGCAACAATTACTTGATTGCAAGATTTCTCTTGAACAAGACAAAATTTCTCACCATCTTGTTAATCAAACTCAATATTTAAGTTGTGCTAAAGTAATTGACTTGGTGAGCTCGTGAATGTTAAAAAACTTTGTAAGTTGACATTTGTTGGTTTTGAGTAGTAGTGAAATTTCAACAATACTCCAAACATCATAAGTAATATCGTCTCTCAAGGAGACTTTGCCATATAAAGTGGAATTGGTCAAGGTGATGGACCACTCTTTTTCACCTATCATGTATCTAGAGGCACCTAAACCAACATACCATAGTGATGGCATTGAAGAGGATGTAGATGTTTTTATAACATACCAAAAGTCCTCTTAATGAAAATATTCCGTTGCATCATTTTCTTGTTGCTTTGGGATTTCGTCTTCCATTAGGGATTCTTCTTCTTGTTCCCCTCTAATATTTGGTGTGGGTTCTATTGGCTTGATTCTCCATTTGCAAACGAGTTTTATCCACACTCTTGGAGAGTATGTCCTTTCTTTCCATAAATGAGGCTTTTCTTCTTCTATTTATATTGATTGTCTTGTCACTCTTGTGTTTGGTTTAGGTGGATCACTTTGATGATTGGGTTTCTTTCTTCATCATTGATGTGGGGGCTTGATAGTATGTGGATTTTGTTGTCTTCTTTTTAAATGCTTCTTCCTATTAAAGTAAATTCACGAACTCTTTAAATGTGGGATTTTGGCTGGCCACTTATATACATGTGACAAGCACTTGAAGGGAAGTTGGCAGTGCTCTCAAGATGATTGGTACAAGAGAGTCATATGAGATTGTTTCTCTCAATGCTTGGAGCGATGTCTTCAATTTTGCTACTCTTTTGAAGAATGCTTCCAAATTTTTACCATTGTGTATACACAAGTAGTGTAATTGATTTTGTAGATGAAGAATATAATTTTGATTATGTAATGTCCCTTCTTTTAATCCCCTTTCCTAGGTCGGCCAAAGAGGAAGCAAGTGGTCAGTTGACCCTCTTGAAGGCAATAAAATTTAAGACTTGGTCGGCTAGAATTAGTGGGGCGCCCATGAAACTTAAGGGGTCGGCCTTGAGAAGGACAAAAACAATAAGAAATTAATAGCAATTCTGTCTAGGTCGGCCAACATAGAGAAGCTAGAGGGAAACATGTATAAATACAAGATCTTGTGGAGCATTTCATCATCATTCAAACTTGTTCTTCTACTACTTTGGTCTGCACTTTTGAGCAGCATATGCTGTAGGACGAATACCCTATTGCATTAAGGAGAAGTTGGACAAAACCCTAGCTTCTTCAAGGGCGAACTTTATGATGGAGGTTCCTATGTGCTTCAATGGAGATATTTGCGAGTTCATGTCAGTTTTGCATCAGCATTTAGATTTCTGATTTGAAGGGCGAGTTGTGCAAGTTGGAGGTTCTAATTCAGATTTCTAGGGTGGCAAAGCCCTAACAGCAGTCCAACAGGCTAGTGCACCCTTGGTAGGGTTATTTTAGTTTCTTCATCATTTAGTTGCAGTTTTGTAGCTGGAGCAACTTTGCTCAGCTAGGGTTAGTTGTATCTGCATTATTGGGGTTTCTTCATGTTGTGGTGCATGTTTGAAGCCCGTTTTACTTTGCCATTTGCATTCATATTTTGTAGTAGCAGACTGAGGGTTTATATTAGACATTTGTTGACTCATATGGAAGGATCTAATCATGCTATGTTGGTGATTTAATGCTACTGTTATCTGTTACAAGTTTTTCCATCTTTTGGTTGCATTATGTACTATTGTTCATGCATTATAAAACTCAGAAAATTACATCGGCACACTAGGGTTTAAGCAAAAACTGAAAATCAGAAATTAGGGCATCAATTTTGCATTACAAAAGAATTAGAAATTTTGCAAATATATTGTTTAGGATATTTCAATGGTATTTGAGCCACAATCTTGTTAGCCTATGGGTTCAATTGTGCAAATGAGTGAGGAGGAGGATGAAATTGCAGTCTCCAAAATTGCTAGATGGTATGAAAGGTATCAAAAGTGTAAGGATCTGCTAACATACCAAGAATATGTAAGATTGGCGGGACTGGCAATACTTGTGAGTGAGGAGATTATCAGAATCTTTGATGCATACTTAGGTCAATTTGAAACTATCAAGGATACAAAATCTTTTGATGGTTACTACATGGGGAAAAGAAAGGAAGAGGAAGAAGAAGAGGAAGTCGTAGAGCAGAAAGAATAATCGAAGCCACAGGACATCACGAAAGAAGAACAGGAGGAACCCTATAAGCAAGTTGAAAATGAAGATTGCTTGTTGGTTCCTAATGATAGTGTGTACCTATAAAAGATTTGATGAAGTGGAGCTAGGGAAGACTCCTTCTATTGGGTATGAAGAGCTCAAAATAAAAGCAGAGTTGTCTCTAATTCTGAGTGATCTCCAAGTAGCAACCAACCAAGCTTTAGGTATGGAAGTAATTGAACCATGTCATGATGTTATTGGTTATGCTATTGGGAAGAATGATGCATTTAAGATTGACCCTCATGAGGAGAAATTGCATGTGTATCATGAAAGCACTAATAGCATTGGGGTGATAAAGGTTGTAACTGAAATAAGAGAAGAAAACTCCGTAGAGGTTGATCAAGAAACATTTTAGTTCCTTTGCTCCAAGATTAATGAGTTCGTTGATTGGTTAATTTGTAATTTGGAGAAAGAAATTTCTGTTGTGCACATGATAGGTCTAGAAGAGTTGATGTAGTTTGAGGAAGACATTGCACTTGAGCATGAGGTAAGGACTGATTTTTTGATGTATGACATCAATCCTTTATCTTCATATTATCATGTTACGACAGTCAAGAGGATTAGCCTTAAGGCTTGCGATTTTCATGGAGAAACTCATGTGGGAACAACTCTTGGCAATGGACAACTAACAAAGGATGAAGAATTGATTGAGTCCCTTGAAGATACTATAGATAGTTGGGAAGTTGTTGCTTTGATTGCTACCAGTGACATAGGAGGGGCTGATGTGTTCTTCTATGCTCCTATGAGAGGCATCCTACACATCCATGAAGCATTTGTTGAAGTTGGAGAGTTGGTGGGTGTTGATGGCTTTATGAGGTACATACATCTTTTCAATTTTGATACATATGGTAGGGTGATGTTATGGGATGCAGGTGGTGGCATGTTGTCATTGCTTGAGGACAAGCAATTTCAGGAAGGGAGGATTGTAATGTCCCCTCTTTTAATCCCCTTTCCTAGGTCGGCCAAAGAGGAAGCAAGTGGTGAGTCGACCCTCTTGAAGGCAATAAAATTTAAGTCTTGGTCGGCTAGAATTAGTGGGGTGCCTATGAGACTTAAGGGGTTGGCCTTGAGAAGGAAAAAAAAGAATAAAAAATTAATAGCAATTTTGCCTAGGTTGACCAACATAGAGAAGCAGGAGGGAAACATGTATAAATACAAGATCTTGTGGAGCATTTCATCATCATTCGAAATTGTTCTTCTACTACTTTGGTTTGCAGTTTTGAGCGACATATGCTATAGGATGAAAACCCTATTGCATTAAGGAGAAGTTGGACGAAATCCTAGCTTCTTCAAGGGCGAACTTTATGATGGAGGTTCCTATGTGCTTCAATGGACTAGTTCATGTCAGTGTTGCATCAGCATTTAGATTTCTGATTTGAAGGGTGAGTTGTGCAAGTTGGAGGTTCTAACTCAAATTTCTAGGGTGGCAAAGCCCTAACATCAGTCCAGCAGGCCAGAGCACCTTTGGTAGGGTTATTTCAGTTGCTTCTTCATCATTTAGTTGCATTTTTGTATTTGGAGCAGCTTTGCTCAGCTAGGGTTAGTTGCATCTGCATTATTGGGGTTTTTTCATGTTGTGGTGCATGTTTGAAGCCCACTTTACTTTGTAATTTGCATTCATATTTTGTAGCAGCAAACTGAGGGTTTATATCAGACGTTTGTTGACTCATATGGAATGATCTAATCATGCTATGTTTGTGATTTAATGCTACTGTTATCTGCTACAAGTTTTCCCATCTTTTGGTTGCATTATGTACTACTGTTCATGCATTATAAAACTCAGAAAATTACATCAGCACGCTAGGGTTTAAGCAGAAATTGAAAATCAGAAATTAGGGCATCAATTTTGCATTACAAAAAAATCAGAAATTTTGTAAAAATATTGTTTGGGATATTTCAGATTCTTTACTCCATACATTTTTTGCAACTTGTCCCATGTTTCTACACTCTTGGGAGTTTTGATACGAGGCTATATCTCATTTATAACCCCAAATAAAATAATCAATTTGGTCTTCTTATTGGCCTTATCAAATTTTCTTTGCTCATTGCATCTATTGTAAACCATGTGAGTGCTGTTTATAGTATCCCACATTTCTATAATGTTTTTAACATGCCCTTTCTTAGAATGAGGATGTCTATGCTATGCAATGCGTTTGCTTATTCAAGATTGTTTCAAGGTTGTCAAAGTGGATTGGTTCTAGAAATGAAAATTATCATGTATTTGTTATGAGGTTGCAAGTTCTATGATGTTGATATTGAATCCTTTGCTTGTTATTTTATTGTACCCCCATGCAAAAACAAACTCTCTCATTTTTTCATGTATTGCAAGCAATGGATTGTACATATTTTCTTTTGAAATATATTTTAGCCTGACATTGACTTCCAATTGAACAAACTTGTTATTTGTACAATTTGGGAATTTCCTATATATTTGACTCTCTCTCTCTCTCGCTCTCATATATATATATATATATTGTCGTCCCCCAAAAAAATAGCCCTTGGACTGCCATCCCTGAAACACGACCCTTGCATTTTCCATCCCCAAAACATTGTGGAACATAGATTATAAGTTTAAATTTTGTCTCTAGCTACCTTAGTTGCTTTTGGCAATCAATGTAGAAGTATTTGGGTTTTCAGTTGTGCATCTCGACACCAATTCATTTGCAGATTAATGTGCAAACTAAGTTGTTAATCATGCCCTAGTCCTTACTCTCCAAGTGACTAGGTCAAATGCTTTTTGCCTAGATCTTCCATCCCAGCTCAATATCCATGACATACTTACAAGATGTGCCCAGGCTTGACGAGTCTTGAGGTGGGCTGAGTGAATCAAGGTTAAGAGACAAGGTACCTAGGTAGGGTAGTCTTGTCATTGAGGCTAAGCCAAGTGTGAAAATGAGAAAAAAAAGAAGAAAATGTTGAATACCCAAATGTAAAAGTGTGAAAGTCAGCTGTTTTTTGAAGGGTTTGAAGGACTCTTGAAGGCTGTCCCCAAATCCTCATGAGGGATACTGCCCCTTGACCCCATTGGGGGTTGCCACCCCTTGATCTTCACTCTAGTTTCAAAAAAACAAAAAATAAAAATTATTCTGGGCTATGCTAGATGAAAAAGCAACATTTTATTATTTTATCGACTTTTTCTCAATTAAATACCAAGTAATTGAATTACATTTATACTTTTGGTTTGCTGAGTCAATCACTATTCTAAGTAATGCTTCTATGACTATAGAAGCATTTGTAGCCTTGTCTTAGATACAAGCCTATGACTCCACATAGATCTAGCGATGTTGAACTAAGTGATACAAGGATTTGTCACTATAGTTCATGAGTCCATATTCTTCTTTTTTATTTTTTATTCCATGGGGGTATCATAATCCACAAGTTTTGAACACCTAAAATACTTGAGAATATTTATATATTTAAAAATGATGTTTCCTTCAACTCAAATCTGCTTTTGTATTCATTTGATCAATGTGTATTGTTTTTGATTGAATGAGCTTCTAATTAATGAGTTAATTATGTTAGTATTTTTATAGCTTTGGGAGATATTTTCTCTCAAATAAAATCAATCAAGGCAGGTCGGCCTTTGTTTTATAAATAAAAAAAAAAGAAATGTATTTCTCTAGGTCGGCCCTAGAAAGGAGGTTGCCTACTTTGCTATTTAAAGAGGATAGAGTCCTCTCATTTGGGCATCCAATCAATTCATTCACTCTCCAATTCACATCTTCAGCAGCAGCAACAGTTCGCCTCCTAGTAGTAGACTCAATTCTAAGAAGAAGTGTCATCATTTGTATTTCGCTTCAAGGAGAAGTGTCTCCATTCATTGTATTAGACTCGGCCTTGTGTAGGGCCTGGTTTGTATGTAGTTTCTGCACTTATTCTTCTAATATATAAGAGATCATTTTGCTAGGTTTTTCTCCCTCGAGTAGGAGGGTTTTCCCAGGGTAAAATATTGTGTTTATTGTTTATGTGTTGCATTTTCTGCTTGCTTACATTTTTGATCCTAAAACTAACATGGTATTAGAGCAGGTTTAGGGAAGATCTGATTAGATTTGTCTAAGCATCCATTCATTGTATATTAATCAGATTTCTAGAGCATATCTACAACCAAATATGAAGAGCTTGAATCGAAGGCAAGTTTAGCGTTGCAAACTCCATTATAGGTTATTGCTCAGCCAATTGGAAATTTCAGTAAGAGACGTTATAAACATTATTGCTGAATACGAAGATACTTTGGGGACTTGTATCTGTTGAGATCGATTAATCGGGCTACTTGATAAAGCCGCATCTTCCCTGAATAAGCCATGAATAAGCCTGTAGGTATTGGAGTTTGGTGATTGTGAATTAAGAGTTCTTGCTCTGGAAAAATATGTCTGCTATTTCCGTCTCTTACCACAATATCAAGAACAGTTGAAGGACTGTGAAGAATACTAAAATCATTAGTTGTGGAAGACAAACCATCACATTTTTGGTGATTTGAAACTTGGAGAAGTAAAGGGTTAATATCAATTATCAGGAATGGTGGGATCATAGAGATGAGTTGTCGGGGTTGTGTGAAGAGAGTTGACTCATAGTGGGAATTGAAACTCGATTCTTTGGCCTCTGTGGGAGTCGGGTCTTGGAGGTCATTTGAAGAATTTAAAAATGGGGCGATATTATTCTTTAAGCTGTTACATCCTCTGTAATGCGAATTCAATCATATAAAGTCACCTTCAAAAATTATTTGTGAAGAGAGCCATGCTTGCTAAGATTGCCGTCGAACTTATGTCTGGAGTTTATTAATTTTATGTAGCCGTCACATATTATAATCAATTTGGAATTGCTCATCGATTCTTTGGAAGCTATGAATGAGACAAGGGAGATTTTCGGGAGGAAAGAATCGGTTTTAAAACTATTGGGAGCAGTTTAAATATTACTTTATTTTCCGCATGATTTCCTTTATATGTTGTGTATTCTCTTCAATATCATCGCCGGCAATGGAAGACTCAGGCGGAACCTTTAAATGAATCGAAGGGAATTAAAGTCAAAGAACAGGGAGCACGTGTCTTGTTAAGCAGATACGAATTAGAAGTCATCGCTTCATACGAATCTCTGAGAGTAATTTCCCAATGATAATATATTCTGGAAGCTAAATCTCATTAGATTTTGGAAAATTGTGGGAAATTGAGATAGTCGATACTCTCCAAAATTCTCAGAGTGCAGTGAATGGGTTATGCAAATGTGGACATCTGTTAACATTGAAACTGCCCAGCTGAATTGAGAAGGCAACTCAATAAGCCACGTGGCTTGTTGTGAGAACTTCAACTTGTTTTGGAAATCGTTGATTAAATCTACGATGTATTAAATCATCGAAGAAAGAAGTTGCTGGGATATCGAAGTGAATATTGGAGGAGCCAACATTAAAGAGATAAGTATTTTATGTTTGTATCTTTTGAATAATGATCATAATAATCATGTAGTTTATAATAATTCATGCAATAACATTGGGAATAGTGAATCATGTATGCTTCTAGCATTGGTCTGTATATTTCTCTTCGGGGTAGTTTGATTCTATGAACTATTATTAATCTCTTTAAAATGCAGGATGGATTGAGGAGCAAAAGGATGATGAGAGATTGCATAAGGAATTCAAGGGAGGAAGAGCTTGAGGCATCCTGTGAGGAAGTCATGCTGGCTGGAGAAATAAACAAACATGGAGACATAGCTTGCAGCCATGGGACTGAGTTGGTGGGGCATAACTCTCATGATTCTTCACTGGAGACATCTCTCAAGGGCACGAGGTTGGGTCAACCTTGGATGGAGAATTTGCATTAGCAAAGAAGATTGAGAAAGATGAAGACACTAAACAACACATAACCTATACAAATTGTCATTGTGATCAGCTATTTCGAGGAAATAACATTCAGAGGGAGTTAAATTCCAAGAATTCAAGACACGAATTGAGATCATGTCCAGGAAGAGGACTAAGGTTTTGAGATTCATCAATGGAGAGGAGTTCACTTCCAGTGGAATTTTGTAATCTCTGTGTTGAGGCAGGGATCAAGAGAGAGTTTTGTGACTCACTGAGAAGAAGTGAAGGTGTCAACTAAGTGGGTTGCAGTGTTGCAAGGCCAGGTGCTAAAGTCCTTGGAAGACCTCTTCAGCTGCCGAGAACAGAATTGCAAGCTCCATAACGTATTCAGAATAGGGTGATCTGGGATGAGGTCGAGAAGGACAATCCTGAACTCTCACAAGTTGGTAGTGCCGAAAGTGTGCATTGGAAATCATCTCTCTAAGGCAGCATTGCAGGCAATCTTGGACAAGGATGTCAAGAGGTTGATGCAAGTACTTGGAGCTTTAGAGGGAGTCACATCATCATGAAGATTTGTTGTAATGTTTCTTTGAGATGGAGAAATATGAGGTGAAAGACCTTGTAGTGTATATTTCTCTAAGACAAAGAAATATGAGGTGCAAGCCCTTGTTCATCTTCGAGACTAAGATGAGATGTCATGACGACATCATGTTGAGAGATTCCATGATGAACCCTTGTACATCTCTAAGACTGAGATGTGTTTCTTTCCACACATGGGAGTAGCCATTGTGAACGTCATGTTGAGAGACTCCATGACGACATCACGTTGAGAGATGTAATGTCCCCTTTCTAGCCAATTAGTTCATGGTTTGCCGTTAGCCCTTTTTGCCATGATCCCGTGGGCTAACTTGGGCATTACAAGGGATCACATCAAGATGTCACATCAAGGGGTCACATCAAAGGTCACATCAAGGAGTCATATCAAGAGATCACATCAAGGAGTCACATCAAGGAATATTAAAATATTCTTCTAAAAGCTTGTTGAACACTCTTCTTGGGTCTTTCTAGAAGATCAAGAAGTTCTATATAAAGGGGAGTTGAGAGCTCATTTGACATGCTTGGATGAGATGAAAGTTATGCTATTGGATTTCTCAGGAATCCGATTATTGGGCTTGGAGGACGAAATCCCTCTTTGTCAACATTCTTCTCGCTGTTGCAAGATACAATTAGGAGAATTTATGGTGTTTTCATTCAGGAAACATATTGGGCTTATTAGATTTTCAAAGGGAAGATTTGGAGAAGATATTAGGAGCAGATTTGAAGGCGATAGTGAAGATTTGCGAGTTGCTACAATGTTGTCAACAGTGCCGTGAATAGTGCTGCGACAGTGCCATGAACAGTGCTGCTACAGTGCATGAACAGTGTTTTGGGCAGATTTCAGACTTGTGGAGTTCAAAGTTGAATTTGTTTCATTATCATATAGTCTTCCACATAAGTTTGAAGCACATTTGAGTGTCATTACGAGTTTGAAGACATTCCTAGCGAGTTCATGTGTTGAAGGGTGTATTTTCCAGTGTTCCACGGAAACGCGTTCCCCCCCCCCCCAAAAAAAAAACTGGTTGCGTTTCGGAAACGGGGACGTCTTGGGGATGGGTACTTGGTGTTTCCCGCCGTCCCACCACCGCTGCCGGTGCTCCGCCGGAGATGGGGAGACGTCTCTGCATCTCCAAAGGAAACTTGGAGACGTCTCCAAGTCTCCTGGGGAGACGCCCAGGGATTTCTCGGGAGGGTGGGAGATGCCTAGCCGTCTCCCGTCAAGAGACACGTCAATGGGCGACTTAACACCAAAAAGTTAAATAAATTTTTATTTTTATTTGTTTTATTGTTGCCCTAATTTGGCGTGGGCCCCACCCCTTCCTCTAAAACAACACAAAACCTCTTAATTTGATCATTTCAATCACATTTACAAAGACTGATTTTTTTTGCAGCTAGCTGAAGAAGAGGAAAAATAGTGAAGAAGTCTGATTGAAGGAGTGAAAAAAAAGATTGTGAGTGTGATAGGAGTGAGAAGGAGCAAGAAGAAGAGGAGGAAGAGGATTCTACTTCATTTTGGAGAGTTTTTCAAGCACAAGGTAGGGTTTTTGAAGTTCTTTTCAAATTTCTTGTTGTTTTTGTTTTATTTTCTGAGTTTAAACTTGTTTTTTTTTTTTTCTTATTCATCTCAAAGACTCAAAATCAGATTTGATGTTGAATCTTGAGGGAAAAATGATGAAGATGAATGAATCATTTATCATTTTGCCCTCAAGATTCAACATCAAATTTTTTATTTTAAAATTTTAATATTAAACTTGCTTTTTTTTCTTATTCATCTCAAAATCAGATTTGATGTTGAATCTTGAGGGCAAAATGATGAATGATTCATTCATCTTCATCATTTTTCCCTCAAGATTCAACATCAAATTTTATTATTTGTTAATTTAATATTTTTATTTAAATTTTTAAATAATATAAAATTAAAGTAGGCTGATTTTTAAATTATAAATTGTAAATTTTGTTTTCAAAATTAAAATTTCAAATTTGTAATTTGTATTTCATTGTTTCAATTTGTTAAAGTAGGCTGATTTTATTTTAATTTTGTGAAATGCAGTGTCACTTTCACGATGAGCACCCAAGACATGAGTGGGGATGACATGGAAATCCATTCTCATAGTGAACATGATTCAGATTTTGAACCTGAGAATGAGGGGGATGACCATGGGGCTGATCCTGCAGCCCAATCTAGTTCCATGGCGAGTGCACCAGCTAGTACAGGTTGCCCTTCAGAATTGTTGGTAGAGTTTGCTAGGGGTCATTTTGATCCGAAGTCTCCTCTAAAACAGTTTGCTACAAGAATACAAGGCACATCACAATCAGGTGGGGGAACAAGGAAGTGGAAGTGCAACATTTGTGGGACTGATTGGTTTGGTAGCATCACTCGAGTGAATGCACACTTTCTTTTTTGGACAGGAAAAGGTGTGGAGCTTTGTAAGTTTTTGAAGGAGGCTCAAAATATACAATATAGAATGGAGTTTAACAAGCTTTGGGGCATTCCAGAGGACACAAATATTTCAGTCCGTACTACTTTGACTACTAGGGCAGCCCTTCAACAAACCCATCATGTGTCAGTGCCACATACTTCTCAGACGGGAGGAATGATGTTTGGATCTTCATCCACTTCCACTTCTAGTGTCGCTAGGGGGACAGCCACAGGGAAACGCAAGTTGCAGACATCGCAGAGTAACCCTATAGCTAATATGTTTAATGTGCAACTGAGAGATGAGATAGATGAATCCATTGGCAAGTTCTTCTTTGCCAATGGCACTCCATTTCATGTTACAAGGTCTCCTTATTATAGGGAGATGATGGCTATGGTGGCGAAAGGAGGAACATCATATGTGCCACCAGGTGAGACGAAAATGAGGACCTCAATCTTGGATAAGTGCTATTCCAAGATCTATATTTTGATGGAGAAGATGAAGGCGTGTTGGGTGGCATCTGGGTGCAGTATAGTTATGGATGGGTGGACGTGTTGATGTGTTTTTCGTGACCGCACCAACGCAGAATAAAGTTGCCAACGGCTACCCTACTCTCTCTTGATCAAAGTATTCCGCATGCTAAGATTGCAAGAAAGTTCATGCGTTCAACTCCAAGGTTCTTTCAGTGCGAATAGGCTCAGTTGGCTCGATGTGATTTGCTGGTATTTCAAGGGGACTTACGAAATTGTTCAACAGCCGAGGAAGGGGTTTTCACAGCTCGACAGATTTATCAATGAAGCATAGATTTTCTATTCTAACCAGAAAGTACTGAATTTAAACGGGTTGCAGGGTTTAGAGATTCTAAATCTATTCTAAGGCATGGGACATGGCGATCAATCTTCACAAGCTTCAACCGAACTTCGCTTTGCCTCGCATCGGACAGCTTCCACGGAGTCGGTGCAATCTTCAAGGGAGATAACCAAAGATGTTCAGACCACCACTTGACATAAAGATACCATCACAACGACGCATACCATTATTCAAACTGTGATTGAAGTTAAGTACATGATATTCCAGTTGACCACACAAGGTGCATTCACCATCAACGAATACACTAGTGGTATGGATAGACGAAGTTGCTTAGATCAAACACCACATTCCACAATTAACATCTACTTGCATGGAATGAAAATTATACTGCTTTGAACTATTTTACGCTACCATTTGAATCGGAAGGACGAAGAAACCTTGCTAGCTACTCACAACAAAGACAAAATTCACCATCAATGAAAAACTCTTTTATTGAGAGAGTGTTCACAACAATTTCTTACAAAGTTTTCAAAGGGAAAACTTTCCCTCATCTTCAAACTACACTATCAATCTATACTAAGCTACTTCTAAGCTATCACCTAGTTGTCTCTCTACTCCGACTTCTACTCTAATTCTACTGTCTCATGTATGTACAAATGAAGGGGAACTCCCCCTTTTATAGATGGCCAAGTCCAATGGACGACTCAGATTACAATCGGCTGGATGGCCCAGATTGTGCCACCTCAGCCCTAAACAAGATTCGCCCTAAAAACCGCCACCAAGAGGAGTGGGGTAATAAATGAGCCATTAATGTCCATCATCCTTCTAGAAGATTCCCGTTTGTAGACGCGTTCACAATGCTCTTGATCTTCTTTTTGACGTTGTTCTTCAACTTTGCTGGAGCTTCCATTCTTTTCTCCATCTTGAGTTTTGAAAACGCTCCTTCTTTGTCGCTAAGTCTCAACACTTAGCCATTTTTCGCAACTTTCTTCCTTCGAGGTTGAAATGTAGTCTTGGATTATTTTCTTCATCACTCTAAGTCATCACCGCTTGGTCTCGACGTTCCTCCTGCAAAACGAGCAAGGAGAAGAGTATTAGAACATCTCATAATATAAATCCATCCCACTCATCTGACTTTCACGCTTTAACCTCCAAGGGTTCATAGTTTTTCCTTAGCCGATTTCTGCCTTCTTCATGATTCTTCATGCCTTAGCCAAATTTTCAACCCATCTTCCTCAAGGGCGTATCATCTTTGAGAAATTCATTTCACTAACTGGAGCTCTGATATTCAATTTCGTCCATCTCTGACTCTGGAAGATTAGTCCCACGAAGAATTCAATCAAATTCACCTAGGCAATTGACTTAAAATTCATTCGCCGAGGCATTTTATCTTCAAAAACAACATTTATTCCCTGCCTTAGAAATTTTTTCAAACTTTTACTTAGGAAATTCATTATTCCAGTGCCCATCAAAATCTCTATCCTGAAAGCCTTGGCGAAGTGCAGAGGACCTTGAAATCCACTCCTTGTCGAAGATCTCCAATACCCAGAAGAAAATTTTCTCCATAACTTGTGGAATTCATGGGTATACAACGAACGGGTTCATTTAATTTTTTGAATTTTGAACCTTAGAAAATAATTATTTAGCAAATTTAATCCATTTCTTCATCTCTGTGAATATTTTCTTTGCTCTGACTTGAAATTTCTCATTGACCCTGTGTGGCTGGCATCTTCTAACTTCATCTCTTGCAATTTCATCCAAATTTCATACTTCCAAGTCCAGGCGTGATTTTGATAATACTTAGAAAAAAATATTTAGATTGCCTTAGGAACTTTTTTTTTATTTGACCTTCAAATCATCTTCCTGTGATGAGAAAATTTTATTGTTTTGACTCACTTAGGAAAATTTTCTCCTTGAATGTCTTGGGCGCATTTGGTAGGAGGTATTTTAAATTTCAAAATTTTCCAATGCCTTGAAATATTCCTCACATAACTTCTAGGCGCCTATAGAGGAGTCCACTTTAAATTTCCCACACTTAGAAATATTTCCAAGGTCAAAATGTTCAAGGCAACTTCAAACTCCTACGCCTAGATTCCCTACTCACCATGGGCGCCAACAAGGGGTCAAGCTTCAAGTGTTAATACTTAAAATATTCTCAAAGGGATCCACTTCATGCTTTGGACGCCTTGTATTTTGCATGTCAATGCTTTATTTGGACGCCTTGATTCTTTGTCTTCATGCATGTATTCTTGTCTTTAATTGGGCGTATTTTGTCCTTTTCCTCTTTTGCATGCAATTGCTTTGACTTTGTCTTCATGCATCTTAGGCGCATTTTGAAGGGTGAGCATCCAATCTTGAATACTTAGAATATTTTGAACATCTTCCTTGGGGTATAGGCGCATTTCACAGGGAGTACTTCCACTTTCAAAATTTTGAAGTCCTCTTTCCTCATTTAAGTTCTTGGGCGCATTTGGGCTTGTGAGCTTTAAATTTGTTTGCCTTAGAAACTTTTCCATCATCCTCTTCAAGGTAGGGCGCATTTAGTGGGGTGAACTTCCAATTTCACCACACTCAAACCTCTTTTAACCCCCTCCAGCTTCAAGGCGCATTCAAGGTGGCCTCCTTCAAATTCAAACACTTAGATATTTTCATTCAAGTTTTCTAGACAAAGCAAGGCACATTTGGCAGGGGCAACTTCCAGTTTCGTGACTTAGGCAAATTTCGAGGCTCTAACCTCAAGGGCACAAATAAGACCCTCTACATCAAGTTTTTGTACTTCGAAAGATTTCTTCATGGCCTCCTCCAAGTCAAGGGCGCATATGACATGCTGAGCTTTCATTTTCAAGTACTTAGAATATTTTAGACTCATCTTCTCTTCCAAGGGCGCAAATGAGGGGTGGTACTTCGAGTTTTGAACACTTAGAATATTTTCAAGCTCTTCTCCTTAGCCAGGCGCATATCATACCCTAAGCTTCCAATTTTGAATACTTGGAAAATTTCTTGGAACCTCTCATGAGTCAAGGCGCATTCAAGGGGGCATGCTTTGAATTTTCAGGAGTTAGAAACCTTTTCTACCAATTTTCAACCTCAAGGGCGCATTTCTCTTTGCCTCCTTCAAATTTCCCAGACTTAGAAGAATTTTATCCTCTCCACTTAGCTTGGGGCGCATTTTGAAGATCCTCCTCCAATTTTGCAACACTTAGAAGATTTTCCACTAACTTCAAGTTCAAGGGTGCATTTCACCCCCCTATACTTTCATTTTCAATGCCTTCACTAAATTTTCACTCCTCCAGCAGATGGGGCGCATCTGGGGTCATCTACTTCCAGTTTAGTAGTCTTGAACAAATTTCGTGCCATATCTTTTCAAGCTTGGGCGCATTTAGGCCCGTGAGCTTCCAATTTTCCAGACTTAGGAGCATTTTAATCTGTCTTCAGCCCTTTTAAAGCAAATTGGGATGCTGGACTTGAAAATTTATCGGTTTTAGCGAATTTCATGCTCTTTGCCGGATTTAGGGTGATTCGTTCATGCTGACGCTGGCTTGCCCTAACTTTCTATTTTTAGAAAATTCTTCAAATTTTGCGCTTTGGATTGACTTTTGACTCCAGAAAGCTTGATATTGTTTCGTTTCGAACCCCGGGGATGTGATTGAGTTGTCGGGGCCTGATGCCTGCCTGCACCTGCTATTTTTAGCAACTTGCTAAAAATAGTAACTGCTCAGAATATCTTCAAATCTCATGTGCTGAATACCTGAAATGTAGTGGTCGTGGCTAGATGCTGCTTTTGCATGATTGTCTTGTCCTACCCTTGAATTTAGGAAACCCTAATTCCTCTGTACCAACCTACTAAAAATAGTAAGTGTTCGATTTTTCATCCTCTGCAACTCCGTTTGATCTGAAATTTGCGCCATAGGGTCTTCATCACTTGCTTGACCTGTACCTGCTGATGCCTTGCGCTGACATGCTATTTATAGCATGTTTCTGGAGGTGGCTTCCTATTTATAGTAACTGCTTGATTATGAGATTTCCGCAACTCCGTTTGACATGAAATTCGAATGACGTGCTCCTCACCACGTGACCTGCCCGTTGACGTCGGCGCCTGCTGCTGACTTTCTATTTTTAGCCTGTTTCTGAAATGACTTACTATAAATAGTAAGTGCTCTGTTTTCCTCCAAATTTTATCAGCAGATAGCTTGAGAGATGCTGATCGTGGTTGTATACATCGGTTTTCGAAAATTCTGACTTTTTACGCCTCTTTTTGGGTCTCGAAGCTGGAAGCCCTAATTGGTCTTGCATGCGTATCAAATGACCTCCATTTGTCCTCATTTCTGTTGCATTGCGATCAGCGCGTGATTTTGAACTGCTAGGAAGCGGCTGCCGGGATGCACCTGCTAAAAATAGTAAGTTCCTTACTAAGTGATTATCTTCGCTTGCATGTCACATCATCGCTAAGCTCTCGAAAACCCATAAGGAATCATCTGACATGCAAAGAAAACCCTGACATGCAAACCCTAAAAATAGCCTCCGAAGGCTGAACTCTGAAAGTTGTCGTCTCGTTTTGCATGTTATACCGTTGCGAAGGTCTCGAAAAACCCAAAAGGAATATGTCAACATGCAAAGAAAATCTCTGTATCTAAGCCCTAAAATCTGTTTCGGAAGCTGAACTGCTAAAAATAGTAAGTTGCCCGTTTCAACTCAAATTTTGCACACGAGCAGCTTGACGTGTTTTGGACGCAGTGTGACTGTCGGAATTTCAAAAATGTTGACGGATAGCCTGCAATTGCATGTTTACTAAAAATAGTAAGTAGTCAGAATTTGATGAAATTTCAGTGAAAACCTGCTGGAAACATACTGACACCAATGTTAAACTCTGATTTCAATTCAAAACTTGATTTGACCTCAAACTGACGCGAGAAATGCAAACCCTAATTCTTTAGACTTAGCCAAAATTTCATTTTAAGGTTCAACGGCGGGCACATCTTGGAAAGACAGACATTAGAAAAGAGAGACAACGACAAAACTACCCAAAAGCAAAGCCAAAATTAGGGGGTCCCCATTTGCAATGGGGCGATGTGTGAAAAAGGTCACAACAGGACGGACATTAGCCATCATCCACTCATCAACATCATGGTCACATGTGCAGAGGGCCCATACTTCCTTAGAGTAGTTGATTGTACAAGGCATCGCAAAGATGCTGATTTTTAGTTGATTGTACAGGGCATTGCAAAGATGCTGATTTTCAGTTTCATGTCCTCAGGGAGGCTATTGAGGAGGTTGGGCCACAAAATGTGGTCCAAGTAGTCACAAATGCAACCCATGTGTGTAGAGCAGTAGGGAAACTCATTGAGGTAGCCTATAGACATATTTGGTGGACCCCATGTTGTGTGCATGCCATGAACAATGCATTCAAGGACATGGGGAAGATTGATTGGATTAGAGGAGTGGTCATCGATGCGAGAGATGTGCAGATGTTTATCTGCAAACACCACACTTCCCATGCACTCTTCAGGACCTTTGTGAAGGAGTTCTTGAAACCGGTGGAGACCCGATATGCATCATATTTCATTCTTTTGGAGAGAATGATTGAGTTGCAAGAGGCATTGCAACTCATGGTTGAATAGGCGGGTTGAGGCCAAGACAACACAGGGGAGAAGGGTGAAGGAGATAGTGAAGAGTGATGTGTTTTGGACTGATGCGAAATACATTGTCTCCATCATTTCTCCAGTATTCCAGGTTATTAGATATGGGGATGGGGATGCACCTAACCTTGGAGAGGTGTATGAGTGCATCGACTCTATGCTTGACCAGATGAGGGCTGCTGTGCAAGTGAAGGACCCCTCTCTAGCATTCTACAATGAGCACATCCGGCCAATCATTCAGCACAGATGGGACAAGTTGAACACTCCTTTGCATATGGCTGCCTTTGCCTTGAATCCTAAGTGGTACATGGCTAGACCGGGTAGAGTGACACCGATTCAGGATGATGAGGTGAAGGCGGGTTTCTTTAGGTGCATAGAGAAGATGTATGATTCTATAGATGCCAACACAATTCGCACTGAGTGGACCAGATTTGCCACTCTTAGAGGCTATTCAGATGCATCAAAGATGGATATAGTTTCTATGGCACAGGAGGACCCACATTTGTGGTGGAATTGTCATGGTTCGAAATCTTTGACCACAACTCTAGCTATTCGTCTGCTATCCCAGGTTTCCAGTTCTTCAACTGCTAAGAGGAACTGGTCTACATATAGCTTCATCCACTCTCTTAAGAGGAACAAACTTACCTCTAAGAGAGTAGAGAAGCTTGTGGCTGTACACAGTGCTTTGCATCTCATGGACCGCAAGACAGTTGTGTACAAGGAGAGTCCAACGACACGATGGGATGTGGAGCCAGAGGAGCCTTCACAGATTGATGAGGATGATCCTACCACTTCAGATGTAGGGCTGGTTGGTGTGAGCTTGACGGATCTTGACCTTGTGGAGTCCAGCAGTTCCAGTGATGAGGAGTTTGTAGATGATTAGAGGCCTCCATTCACTACATTTTGAGTTTTGACATTTTGGCATTTTGTCTTTTCATTATGTAATGCTACTCATTGTAGTGATGAATCATGTAATCAATTAATCATCTTTATAAACTTTGTGATATCTCATATGACATCAGATATTCATATTTGGTGATATAATAGAAATCTCCAATTTGACAATTTCATTTGTCAAATTTTATTTAGCAATTAGCATTCAAATATCTTCGTATTTAGATTTAGTATTTCAAATTTCGCCATGTTATAATTTTACTAACTTCCTATAATTTCATTTGAAATGTAATTCTTATACTGTTATACTGTTAATATGTTATACATCTTTTCAAAACTAGTTTTTCAAGTACTATAAGTATATGTATAACTATATCAGCACCACCACCCCGCCGTCCCCTCGCCGCCATCCCCCCGTTGTCTCCCTGCCGCCCCCGAACTTAGGCCCTTTGTCCCCCCGTCTTCGAAACGCGTTTCCCCGTCCCCCCGTTTCCTCGTCCCCTAGGCCCGTGGAACACTGGTATTTTCTTAGGCATTTGGAGACCATTTTGTACTACAATAGACATAAATTCATTGCTGCATTTTATGGGTATGCTTGATATAGATAATAGACTATATTTCATGATCTGGGTTGTCTTTATTTCGTTAAAAAATTGAATATTTAAGCCTAGGGAAAAATCTGGAATTTTCAGTTGTAGTCCTCATTGTAATTTCCAAATTTCAATTTTAAATATTGCAATATATTTCCTATTGTTGCTGCATTATTTGGCATGGTCAAAGTAAAAAAAAATGTCCAAAAAGAACACACAAAACGCACTAGGTGACAACTAAACTATAGAAACCCAATTTGTGAAATTACCGGATAAGGGGAGTTGTTACAAGAGACTTCGTGATGAACCCTTGTACATATCTAAGACTGAGATGTGTTTCTTTCCACACATGGGAGTAGTCATTGTGGACGTCCTGTTGAGAGACTCCATTATGGCATCACGTTGAGAGACTCCGTGATTAACCCTTGTACATCTCTAAGACTAAAGTGTGTTTTCCACAAATGGGTGTAGCCATTGTGGACATCATGTTGAGAGAATCCATGATGAACTCTTTTACATCTCTGAGACTGAGATGTGGTTTTCCACAAATGGGTGTAGCCATTGTGGGCATCATGTTGAGAAACTCTATGATGAGGATATATGGAAAATACCTCCCTAGCTAAGAGGCAGTGTTAGTGTTGTAGCGGCGGGAGATATTTTCTCCTAATTATATCTTGCTCAAGGCAGGTCGGCCTTTATCTTTTATAAATAAAATATATTTGTTCTAGGTCGGCCCTAGAGAGAAGGCCGCCTAGTTTGGTATTTATAGACGATGGAGTCCTCTCATTTCAAGTATCAATTCATTCACTCTCCAATTTTCATTTTCGGCAGCAGCAGCAGTTCGCCTCCTAGCAGCAGACTCGATTCTAAGAAGAAGTGTCATCATTTGTATTTCGCTTCAAGGAGAAGTGTCTCCATTCATTTTATTAGACTCGGCCTTGTGTAGGGCCTGATTTGTATGCAGTTTCTGCGCTTATTCTTCTAATATATAAGAGATCATTTTGCTGGGTTTTTCTCCCTCAAGTAGGAGGGTTTTACTAGGGTAAAATATTGTGTTCATTGTTTATGTGTTGCATTTTCTGCGTGCTTACATTTCTAATCCTAAAACTAACAAATTATGCCTTGAAAGTTGATTTATTGAAGGGTGCATGGTAAAAGCTTTAAATCCTTAAAAATCTCTATATTTTATGGTTTTTGATTTTGCCAAGTCTGAATTTTGAGTGAGTTCGAGGCCAAGTCTAAGTAAAAAATTGTAACAAAATCACTCATACTACAAAGTAAATACTTAGGTTTTTACCATAGAAGTAAATACAAGCATCTGCTTAAAAATAGGAATGTAAATTTTTTTCCTTTTCATACATCATTTATTGCACATGAACATAAAATAAATGTATAATACAACTTTGAAATTGAACTATATAAATTTCCAACTAGAGAAATAAGATCAAACTTTTCATTCACATGTTTATATAATACAATAATGATACAAGGTCAACTCTTCTGTATCTGGAAAATACTTATGTTTCAGAAGCCTCTGCGTTGTCATTTGCAAGAGAGAGAGCATCAGCTGAGTGCTTTACCTCCAACCACAGACCGACGGTCCCCCACACACCTTGCAACTGGAAGTGGCCCTACCCTTCATGAAGAGTATAGACTAAGGAACCCACAAGTATGGCATCTGAGTTTCTAGTGTTGTGTCTTACATAACCAATCGATCATACAACTTTAGACTTCTCTAACTAAGTATGACCAATCTGGTTGGATATGCAATTTGGATCACAGTGAATTGACTAATGCAAGCAAAGACTTTTGCTTTACTTTGGCCAAAGTTTTGAAACATATCAAACACTTCCATAGGAAGTGAAGTCGTAAGTTCACACACCTCTAACTTGACTTGGAAACCACTTTGACCTAAGGTTTAACACATAACTGACTGTTTGACTTACTTGAATGACCTTTCTTAAGGATACTTAATCATAAAACAATAATTCACTAAGTTGGCAAACGACTAGGATGGGTATGCTCTCCTAACTTTGAACACCCATATTACGTTCTTGTAACAACTTGGGACTTGGCAACTGCCACTTGTTCAATTACTTGCACTTAAACCTTGAGAGTAAACTACCCTCCTATTTTCATGCACATATGGTTTACAATGATAACACAGTGTCATCAACTCAAGACACTTTGTCTTTCATTTAAGTTCTTGACTACTTGTCAAATACGTATAATATATTAATATCGAACAATAATAAAAAGATAACTTCTTTTAAATTGTTCAGACTTTTCTATGTTTTTCTTCATGTTTCTATGCACAATATTCAATAATAGCGCTAGATAAATTCAGTGTTAAATGACAACTTCATTTTTTTTGAAAGAATACTATGATGAAGTGTTTGAAAATCTTTCAATAAATCAGATTTTGAAACTGATTTCATTCAGTTATCTCAACAATGAAAGCATCTAGCTCATTTTGTATTTTATAATATCATAACATAAAATATCTTTTACCTTTTCTTTTTATATATATATATGTATGTATCATTATGAACAAATATGTGTGTATATATTTATATATATCAAACTGAAATTATTCTCTTTCTGATAAAATAAAATAAATCGTTCATTTAAACACAACAGAGAATTAACGTTCTATTCTGTTGTCCATCTTAGAATGGAAGAAAAATAAATTAAATTCTTGTTACAAACTAGAAAAATCAGATTAATCTTTCTCTGTTTTGTAATGTCCTGAAAACAAATTGAGCTTCAGGGCGACCTTCCTCTAATAGTGTTTTTAAACAATTAGTGAATTTTATTTAAATGAATAAATAATTATTAGTTCTGGCCGACATTTCCAGTTTGGCGTTAGTTTTAGTTTGTATTTAATTTTCTTTTGGCTGACCCCTTGGGCCGTGCCTTGTGTGAATCGTTTATATGCGGATCTTTTCCTCCTGGAGGATTATCACGAGTTTGGAACTGTTCCTGCCTACATCGGTGAAGTGCGTAGCAGCTTCATGCGTGGCATCAGGTACTGGACGCAGTCGTAGGCCTGAATACTCGTGTTTTCTCTCCTCTGTCAAAATTCTAATCCGACTTACAGATGCGTGGTTGATTGCAGATGATACACACTCTGATCCATACCCATAGGATAGTGCACAATTCTCTAGTTCTTGGGACGGGTTATAATTAGTGAAGGGCGATATTGCTCCGTCGTCCAGGCAGAGCCTCCGGCTTTGGCTGACGTATTTAGAGAGCTTGTCGTCATCACAAGCTGAGCACACAATCGGAGAACCATTTGCGACACGAACTGGCGTTAGTCTTCACCGCACAGGAGATCATCGCCAAGCTTGAAGACCTTGGAAGGAGTCACGCCTATTATGAAATTCACGACTGGGGATTATAGACGGCCGCATACCATCGAGATTTCACTAGCCTGCAAATGCCTCTACATCACCCTCGGGATTCCTAAGTACTTTCTGCGTGCGCACATTGCCTCACTGCTCTCACGGATCGGAGTCAACTATTTGAAAAACCATCAAACTGACACAAGCGCTTCACAAATATTCTTTGATTCCAATCTTTATGTGTCGACGAATTGCATTATTATTGTTGACAGGTTCGATCTATTCATATATTGTATGTCGACCCTGCCTATTGTGATCTGCTTATCTGATGTTAACATTGCCATGAATCTTGCTATTATGATTCTTATACATTGGTCGGACATTACATTAATCCTGAAGCGAACTGTTTATCATTGGTATCGAATTCTCCTGTGTGTTGTGTTTCAAAATCTGGAAGAAATTTCATATGTTATTATATAGATTGGGTTGGCATTTTACAGTGGTATTAGAGCTGTGATTCTGCCAGCCAGTGGGTTTGCATGTTAAAAGAAGTCATGGATAATGCATGGGAAGCACTCAGAAAACGAGAAGTAGAAAAAGAAAAAGAAGATTTGGGCCTAAGGCTTTGTCGATCAGGGGAACAATTTAAACATCCATCTCAAGCAAAATACACCCTGCATGGAACCTTGAAGGAAGTGGAGACTTACCTACAGAGGATAAATCAAGCACAGTCTCAATGGATACAAATATCAATGACCTCAATAGTGAATTACTTGCCCAAATGTACACTGATGGATCACGAGGATGAAGAGGTGAGATTGTTGGTTGCCAACAGTCTGAGTGAGATTACAAGGATTAAAGCTCCGAAGGTCCCCTATGAAGACGACATAATGAAGGAGGTTCTAGAACTGATCATCGAGAATTTTTGTGAGGACCAAGGTACTTCACTTGATAGGAGGATTCAAATGATGGAGGTAATGACAAAAATCAAATCTTCCTGTCTTTTGGTAGATCTAGAGTGCGATGTACTTATTGACCGAATGTTTTATTATTTCATCAAGCAAATTAAGGATTATGATGAAGATGTCTCCTCTTATATGCAAACTATTATGATCCAAATCATGGAGAAGTATGATACTATTCCCCAAGATCTTGTATCGATGTTGCTAGTGTGGAAAGGGAAAATATATCTACAATTTCTTTTGAGTTGATCAACAGGGTGTTCAAACAATTCGAGGAGAGGTTGAGACCTTTCGTGGACAAAGAGACTAATAGCACCAAAGTACCAACATCCGAAGGACAATCTCATGAGGAAGGACAAGTGGACAAGTATGAAGATCTTGAAGTTGTAATTTTGAACCAGGATTCTTCAACCATACATGATCGTAAGATAGAGGAACAAACAATCACCACCATGAGCTACAATGATTCTAAGTTTATGGATGATTCTAACCTTGAGATAGAAGAATGTCATGGGAATGACATAGAGAAGATTTTTCATGTTGGGAAACAAGAAGTAAGGGATTCCATAGACTCAAGTTGTGATAAAAACAAAGAGGAATTAAGTGCTTACGAGACAAAATTTGGAGGAACATCCAAGGTTCAATGTGGATACCAAGCCAATCATATTGGGTTCACATCAAGGAGGTATGAGTTCATTAGATACTCTTTCATTGTCTTTGCATCATGGTTTGGATATGTTGGAAACAAAAATTTCCTATGCACATGAGCCTAGAAAGTTGGGTAAGATTGAGTTGGCTTTGTGTGGTTTTAAAGAAGAAAAGGATCATGTAGTTGAAGATTCGACACATTGCTTCGATGGTGACCCTCCAACGAGGCATTATGGTCATACATCCACACAGGAGAGCCTTATAGTTTGGAAGGAAAAAGTAGAGAAGGCGCATGAGAACATTGGAGCTGAAGACAATACTCATTATGACCTCCCTTTGATTGAGTATGATGAATATCATGAGGAAAAAATTGAGGGGCAAACTAAGTCGGAGAGACATGAAGAAGAGGCACATTCAGAGACCTGGCATGAGACCATGAGTACGCATCCGTTGGAAAGTCAACTTAAGGACAACAAAGGTATGATTGGGCAAATTCTACATCACCCTGAGTATATCCCTAAGTTGATAGCAACTGTGTGTTGGAAGATTTTAGACAGACATGATGACTTTGAGGAATTGCATGAGCCTAAGGATGCTTGGATGGTAGTTAAGTTCAACTACCTACATATACTAGCAGATAGAGATTATCTACTCACCTTGGGTAAAACATATTATGATGGAGGAGATAAGTTAGATGAGCATTGTGATGGGATGAGCACAACACAATCTTCCATACACACAACAGGGTACCAACTTCTCATAGAAACCGCATCCATGGAAGACGACTCCGAAGGATCCAATGATGAAGATATAGTGACTTGTACACATGATGTTCATAGCAGCCCTATCACAAGGTACAAAGTCAATTCAGGGTTTGATTTGCATTTTAACAATCCATTGTTTTTGCACAATCTTGAGGATGATTGGAAGAATCAGATAGAGGAGATCTTGGACAAGGAAGTTCGAACCCTTTCTAAGTTGGATGGCACTAGGAGTGTCCTTGTTGAGTTCATACAAAGTGCAGTCACGATGCTAGGTGGAATTAGCATCGGCCTTGGAGATGTGAAGGAGTTGAAGGATACAATGAGAGTTACCAAAGTGGCACACTTACATTTGATCAGGGACCAAGACAAGGCAATTGAGTGTACAAAAGAGATTGGCCAGATTTTAGGAGAGGTTGACAACATACAGGAGGACTTTAGTCTACTCCGTCACTCCATGAGTTTCGAGCTCCAGATCCCTCTCTCCTTGAGGAATACACCTGTGACTTGGGGAGAACAACTCATGACAAAATATTCCTTTGCATGCATGACATTAGAGGACAAGAATCAGGACAAGAAGTACCAATTCTTTGATGAAGTGATATACTTTAAGGACAAAATCTTCTTGGTGACAAGCTCAAGTTTGAAGCTTGAGATAATACGGGCTTTTCATGACAACTCATCAGCAGAGCATACAAGTGTTCTCAAGATATATTGACAGGTACACGAGAGATTCTTTTGGGAGAGTCCTAGAGAAGACATCCTGCAACATTTTCAAGGGTGTATAACTTGTCAACAAGACAAGCCACGACATCTCCCACCTCCACCATCCATGATAGAGTCAGGGAAGCGAGAAAATTCGCATATAGTTGTGGATACTAAGATTTGCATTTGGAGGATAGAGATAGAAGGATCTTCATCAGTGGATAGCTTTGGAGTTTTGGATCCCATCCAAAACAGTTACACTTGGAAAGCACATTCATTCAATGGGGTCATGCCAAACGACAGTTTGCTTTATGGCATCCATGATAAAGTTTGTGTTGGCAATCCTTTAAATGCAAAAACACGGAACATCATCAATAAAGTTGTGATTGGAACATATCATGTTGTTAATGCCATGGATGGGATTGGACTGAATAATGTGGAATATGACATTCTGAAACCAGATGCTGATACTAGAATTCTTAAAAGGGATAACAACATTAAGGTTGTCCAGCCGGATTGCTCAGAGATTAGTAAGGATGCTGCTAGTAAAATGACTCATCAAGGGAATATATGGAGAGCATGTAGAATTGGAATGCATGTCGCCTGTAGAGGTCTCTCGTCTACCATGACCTATCTGCTCCACTACCGTGGGGAAGAGGTGCAATTAGAAGCTGGTTATTCCTGGTTATTAAAAGCATCAACACTGTTGGCCATGGTTGAGACTAAAGCACATGTCATGCTGTTGTTGTCACATGAGTTAAGAAACTGGGATAAGCTTCCAGTGGTAATAAAAGATGGATTGCCAAATAGAAGCATCATTAAAAATCAGTCACCTGTTTTTCATGAGTTTATTGAGTCAGCTAAAATGATTTTTAAGATTCTTAAGCCGAGCATAAACAGGAAGTCATCGGTCATTAATCCAGATGGGATGATTGGATTTCAAAGAGGGTTTCTAGACTTCGGAAGAACAATAGAGCTGTGGAGTAGATATTTGCATATCAGAAAGACTATAATGATTTAGGAAGAAACATATTTTAACCAGAAAGAAGGTTTCTATAACTGTCCTAAGCAAACTGCAAGCGAGTCTTTAAAGGCACCTATTCGGGGTCACCGGTATGACATAAGTCCAAACCAGATCAATAATCAGTTAAATGATACAATTACTCCGACTATAGCTCAGTATGCGTGGAAGTGGGATGGTACAACCAGCGAAGAACTTGTAATAATCTCTAAAGACTTTGGGGACACAAGCATATTCCCAATAATGGTGATAGGTAGGTCTGATTTTGGATGTCAACACAAAAGCATATTGGCTGCATTTGGGATACTAATGAACCCACAAGAGCAACGCCGAGGAGCTAGGAGCATCATTAGCATGAAGGGGGTGGCCATTAGTTGGTCATCATTGCTTGAGGACAAGCTATCTACGGGCGGCGAGGACTGTAATGTCCCGAAAACAAATTGAGCTTCAGGGCGACCTTCCTCTAATAGTGTTTTTAAATACTTAGTGAATTTTATTTAAATGAATAAATAATGATTAGTTGTGGCTGACATTTCTAGTTTGGCTTTAGTTTTAGTTTGAATTTAATTTTCTTTTGGCTGACCCCTTGGGCCGTGCCTTGTGTGAATCGTTTATATGCGGATCTTTTCCTCCTGGAGGATTATCACGAGTTTGGAACTGTTCCTGCCTACATTAGTGAAGTGCTTAGCAGCTTCATGCGTGGCATCAGGTACTGGACGTAGTCGCAGGCCTGAATACTCGTGTTTTCTCTCCTCTGTCAAAATTCTAATCCGACTTACATATGCGTGGTTGATTGTAGATGATACACACTCTGATCCATACCCATAGGATAGTGCACAATTCTCTAGTTCTTGGGACAGGTTATAATTAGTGAAGGGCGATATTGCTATGTCGTCCAAGCAGAGCCTCTGGCTCTGGCCGGCGTATTTAGAGAGCTTGTCGTCATCACAAGCCAAGCACACAACTGGAGAACCATTTGCGACATGAACTAGCATTAGTCTTCACCGCGTAGGAGATCATCACCAAGCTTGAAGACCTTGGAAGGAGTCACGCCTATTCTGAAATTCACGACTGGGGATTATAGACGGCCGCATACCATCGAGATTTCACTAGCCTGCAAATGCCTCTACATCACCCACGAGATTCCTAAGTACTTTCTGCGTGCGCACATTGACTCACCGCTCTCACGGATCGGAGTCAACTATTTGAAAAACCATTAAACGGACACGAGCGCTTCACAAATATTCTCTAATCCCAATCTTTATGTGTCGACGAATTGCATTATTATTGTTGACAGGCTCGATCTATTCATATATTGTATGCCGACCCTGCCTATTGTGATCTGCTTATCTGATGTTAACATTGCCATGAATCTTGCTATTCTGATTCTTATACATTGATCTGACATTACATTAATCCTGAAGCGAACTGTTTGTCATTGGTATCGAATTTCCTGTGTGTTGTGTTTCAAAATCTGGAAGAAATTTCATATGTTATTATACAGATTGGGTTGGCATTTTACATGTTTAAACAAATATTATTCTTCAAAAATAAATAACTACTCTTTCTCTTTTTAAAACTGAAAACTTAAGAAAGAAACTAATAATTTACACAGAAATATTAAGTATTAAAACATGCCCGAGTTACTCTCTGCTCTGCACTTTTAATGTCTCAAAAACACAGTTTCAAATGCTCTGTCGAGCTGCTCCAAGACACTCAGTTGCCACAATGGAAATGCTAATATGCTTCTTATATTTCTCAGAGAATATCCAACTGAAACCTCTGCTCAAACTTGTCAGAGATTTGCTCTATCTATTGCAGCTATATGGCATACCAATCCGCAATGTAGAACTCAACTCTTACAGACCTGCACTAAACTTATTTTAAGTCTGAGCTCTCTACACAATCTCTGCTCTTCTTTCTAAAATTCTACAGTTTCAATGTATAATTTTCAAATACCTCTGATGAAGACACCCTCGTCACGGTATGCGCACCTCTCTGTAGTTACCAAGAAGCATTTGAAAAGAATAAACAAACTCTCTGACTATTGCCACCCCAGTTGTTGCTCTGTCTCTCTCACAGAACTGAGAGAATAATAATCAGAAAAGTAAAGCTCCTCTTCCCTAATGCCTGTGCTCTCCTTTCCTTTTCTTCAATTGCTGCTCTAAAAACTTTTCATGCATAAATGAATAATGCCAAAAGAAAATACTTTTCCTTTGCTTAAGCCCTGTGGCCTCCACTTAATTTGTTGGTTTTAAATTCCTACTGATTCATTAAAGCTTGGCGCCCATACATAATAAATTGCATTCCAAATATAGTAACATTGCCCCTATAATGAGGCTCGAATAACAGTTTACTACGCCTCCCTTGCACAGCTTATAAAATGGTTGGTGATAAGGCATTTGATGGCAGTTTTAACTTAAATTCTTGTCAATACATGCCTTTATGGCACATTTACTTGCCTTTTAAACAGTCACGGCTCAAACAAAGGCTAATTAAAATGCATGCATAGGCTGTTATAACCATCACTTAGTGGCTTGAATGCAATAAGAAAGGATGTGCCTCTTTAATGGCCATCACCGTGGCTTAAACAACCATTTTGCCTTTATTCATGGCTTCGACGGAGGCTTATATGCCTCTCGAAGTGCTGGCATTTAAATTACTTTATTACTTGGTTTTATTACCTAGGATAACTTTTCTGATGCTAGGACTGAAGAAAATCAGCTTGCTGGGTCCCAGTCTTGTAACTCTGATCCATGATGCTAACATGAAGGCAACATGGCAATAATTATTAGGGGTCCTGATTGATTGATACATAATTGATTGTCTCATGTGGGCATTAGTGCTCTTGTACAATGATTCATTTCTTCAGATTAATAACTATTCTGATTTTGATTAAAATTTGGGACTGGAGACAAGTTAATATTAAATTTTAGTTGAAGTAAGAAACCCTAAGTTACCGGTTCGGTTTTGGGTTCGGGTTCGGGTTCGAGAACCCGGTTCGCCAGTTCGGGAAATTTTTTTTTTGGGGTTGGGTTCGTTTTGGGTTCGGTAATACAAAAACATATAAAAATCAGAAATATATACATATTTGCAGCAGTAATTAAGTTCAGAATATACCACCATATTAATAGTCAAATAACATAGCAAAAATACACCACCACTTTCATAGTCAAATATTAAAATATTAGTGATACTCGAATGTCATGATATAAAATTATAAATTAAAGTTCAAACATAAAAGTGTCAAGTGTTTACAATCAGCCATTATTGATCATTGATCAGTCTGAAAAGTGTGAACATTTTTCTGTGTGGAAGGCAAACAAGAAAACAGTGTTACATAATTATTTAGTATTTACATTGTGAAAGAGCCAAAACCTTTTTCTTGCAGATAGTAGAAGAATCTGAGAGATTTTTTGGGTGTCCTTGCCTTGGAAGTTTGGAACAGAATTCGTAAGTTCTTGTTGATGCAGTATTAGATGTGAAGTTTCAAAATAGGCATGGTTCTATAAATTCTCATCTCAGGACTATCATTGCATCAAATTAAGAATTTTCAATCCTTTATACTTTATAGTCTAGACAAGAGAAGTATGGAGTAGTGTTCCAATGCTAAAGATCATAAAAAGGCCACAGAAATGAGCAGTCCGCTGATTGCCCAGCATGGTGAAGATGGATGCATTGAACATTCATGCCCAGAACTAGAAGTGAATGAGTTGTTCCTCGTTAGCAGTTTGAGATCCCTTTTTTCATTGAGTGTGAGGCTGTGGGGGTTTTGGCACAATGATTTCTTCTGCCAACTGAAGAATTTGCAGAGAGACTTCTTATCAAGGACATTATAAAATCAAAGCTTGCAGCTGATTTTGTTATAATGTCCTGTCAACACAAGTAAATTTTACCCATTTCAAGTTCTTCCCCAACATATCATGAAAAGTTTCCTGGAAAATGTTCATTTTAAGAAGTGCAAGGAATTTGTTTCAATGCGTTATCTCAAACCTACATCTCCCTTGTAACTATAACCATTGATGTGTCTACCAGGTAATTGTCCTCATTTACATTCAAGGGCTCAAATATCATGTGCCCAGTGCCTATATATAGATCATAGTTCAAAATCTGACGGACCTAAAATGTTTTAAAAACTCAGAGTTGGCAAATTTTCCAAACAACGAAACATACAAAAATTTGTAAAAGGATTTTTAATAGCATGCATAAAAATTGAATTTACTAATGTCATAAGTAGTTTTTCCTTTCATTTATTGAGCAAAAGACAAGTTCATTTCACTTAACAGTGTCATATAATTATAAATTAGTAAAGTCTTATTGTGAATCTCTTTGCTATCAGTGGTTCAAAAATGAGGAATTTATCTTCTGCACCAAATGAGAAATATTCATAATATGTGCTAGGAAGGAATAAGTCCATAAGATCGAGTATGCAAGAACTGAGAATTGCAAAATTGGCTTACGTTTGACTTCCACACACAAAATTTTTCACACTTTTCGAACCCAAAGTTAGGTTTTCGAACCCTGATCGAACCCACAGTCAGGTTTTCGAACCCTGATCGAACCCACAGTCAAGGTTTCGAACCCTGTCGAACCCACAGTCAAAAAATCGAACCCAGGGCGTATCTGACCTGAACCGGACCCGAATTTCGAACCCGGACCAAACCCGAATTGTACCCGGGCTTCCTAGGGGCGAACCCGGTAACATAGAAGAAACCAAATACTTTAGAAGTGTGATGACCCTTAATCAAATCTCAGTCCTAACAGCACATAAAGCGAGTAACAAGAAAGAAATTAATTTTACTTAATTGATTATGCTAATTCTATTTTAAACAACCAAGATTGTGTAGTATATTTCTGATCATTCCTTAACTACTATACACCCTCCTTGCTGAAGTTACCTGTCTTTCAATCATGAGCAGTTGTTCAGTAGGTGGCTGCAAGGAATGCCCATAGAGTTGCTCTCCTCCAAGCCCAAGGGCGGCTACGGCAAGCCCCCTTGGCCCACGATGGCAGACCTTCCGTCATCATCGTGAGTTGGCGTACTTGGGTGAGTCTCTAGCACCTGCTATTCCTATTTGCACCTCCTACTTCCCATCCCTCATGATTAAAGAGAGATGACTTAAGCAAGGAAAGATGACATTCATTCACACGTCTCTGCTAATATTGTATTCCTAAAATACATCCATAATTTATTACTAATTTAGACATGTCTAGGAGTTAATTACCAACAAATAAAGAATTATGCTTGTCATTTTCACAGTATACACAATCTGTACCGATATATGCATATAGAATAGACCAGTGCAGCCTAACACTCGATCACTGCTAGTCATTCATTAATTTATATTCAATAAAGAAATAGTAGCTTACTTTCTGCAAGGTGAGGTTACTTACCTCCAAACGAATGCAAATCAATAATCCTTCTTTATTTTCGTAACTCCTATTTTTCCTGCAATACCCTCTCTGAATGCGAATTCCATCCTTTAAGAACCAAACTGCGGCTGGAGGAGAAGTCACGTCCCTAGCCCAATTGTTGCAAGAATGCCTTCACCGTTGCCAAGTTTGAGTTGCGGCTTCACCATTCGTGGCGTCGATGCAAGGAGAATGACGCTTCAGAAAGAGTTGTAATATGTTTAAATCATTTTCATTAAATATATAATGTTTGTTTGTTAATCGAACCCTTTGGGAGGGTCCTCGCATGGTAAATAGTGACTTCTATTTATTTTGTGAGTGTTAGTGAAAATGGGTATCAAGTTATTTAAATAATACATAAAGTAATAAATGTTAGTTTAATTTATATTTACTTAATTTTCTATATATTTTATTTAACATTTTTTTTAATGTTGATTTAGATGTAAATATTTGTTATTTTCAAAATTATAGCATAATCATTAGATGGCTAATAATCATAATAATATTATTCTATCCAATGACTTTGAAATCTTGGGAGGTTTATGACAAGAAGTCAATCATAATTTACTTTTTTCTTATTTATCATTAGTAAATCATAATAATTTTCATAATACCGTTCTTCTGCACAATTTTTACACAATTTTATGTTTGCTTGAATTACA
This sequence comes from Sequoia sempervirens, assembly GCA_007258455.2. Taxonomy (NCBI): domain Eukaryota; kingdom Viridiplantae; phylum Streptophyta; class Pinopsida; order Cupressales; family Cupressaceae; genus Sequoia; species Sequoia sempervirens. The sequence continues at coordinate 42,259 of VDFB02285481.1, read as the reverse complement.
CAAATGGTGCAGTTGATTATTCATGATGTAATTTACAATTATGCATGCTAGATAGTTGTCTTCATTATTTTTTCTGAGGTGCAGTGTGTTCTTTTTAAAAAACACATTGTTGCAGTTTATTATTCATGATGTAATTTTTAATTACACATGCTAGATTGTTGTTGTCATTATTGTTCTGAGATGTAATTAAAATATTGGGCTTCTATATGCTGTGCCCCAACCATTCTATAAACAGTCAAACTTATAGAAACTACAGAGATAATTCATAAACTGCATGAACAACCCATAAATTGGGAAAAGCAGTGAAACTAGACAACCATCTGATAAAAACCAGTAAACTATGTATAAAACAACTACCACAGCCAACACAAAAAAACCACTAAACACTGGAAACTGCATACAAACATAGATTATCAAAGTAAATCTGTCACTCTCCAGTTGGTCATTCCTTTGTTTAGAGGTACTGTTAGCCATCTGTCACATGAACGACCCATAAATTGGGAAAAGCAGTGAAACTAGACAACCATCTGATAAAAACCAGTAAACTATGTATAAAACAACTACCACAGCCAACACAAGAAAACCACTAAACACAGGAAACTGCATACAAACATAGATTATCAAAGTAAATCTGTCACTCTCCAGTTGGTCATTCCTTTGTTTAGAGGTACTGTTAGCCATCTGTCACAAGCTCGCTTGTAAACCCCAATCAGCATTCATTACTCCATGAAATTTTATGCCCTCAAACACCTCTGTCCTCTTTACAGCCCACATAATGGAGCCGTTATCCAATGGTGGCATAGTATTCCACTTGACACCTCAAGTGTGACCTGTTGTACAGAAACAATCATGTCATGCATCACCATTTGCAAGTCTTTGTAAAATTCCTCCTGCATAATGACATCCACCATAAGCTCACTAGTTTCTGCTTACATTGCCCTGAATTCCACTGCAGAGGAGGCTGCCATAACATTATCTCCCACCTCGTTTTCCATCTGTACCTCTTTTAACTTTGTTTTCATCTCCATTTCATCATCCGAGTGAGAAGGTGACTTCACCAGCAAATCTTGCAAACATTCTTTAACTTCCTCATCTTGAACTGCCATTTTTAGTTTCTTGTTAAAATCCTCTGGGATAGACCCTTGACCTCTTTCTCCCATTTTCTGTCAGTCCTTCGACACCTAGGATAACTTTTATGACACTAAGGTTTCCTACTGTGGAGCACTTTAAAATATGTTTCAGTCTATGATCCGAAAAAGGCCCGTGGCGCATATGGTCTTGCATCCACCACTAGCATAGCCAAAGCATCATGAATGCCCCCCTAACAATAGCCATAGCCATAAAACATTTGTTTGCAATTTCTCCAGCCAAATTGGAAAACCCAAACACAAGAGCAGTAAACACAAAACGCTTCTCATCTTCTTCACAGCAAATCTCCCCCTATATATAACCAGCTATTTACATTGAATACTGCCATCTTATCATATATGTGAAATGGCTAATTCAACTCACAAAGCTATCTCCCTTACACTTATCCACGACACCCATCATTAATATTACTTTGCATTAAGCAACTTGTGTTCTAAAGAAAAGCTTTTGGCATAATAATGCCATACCTTCCCATGATCTTATAACACTTATAATCATGGGGGGTGTCCTGTCAATATTATACTATTTAATTCCTCTCAATCCAATACATCCCTACTTTCCAATGCAGAGAATTCATTAAAGAGTTGCACCTTGATTGGCCAAGTAATTGGCCACTTGGTTATCTCTCCATAAGATATCTTAATATTCTCAAAATTTTCCATCCATACTAAAGCCTCTTCCAACATGGCTCTTAATTGCCAATTTGGTTAATAATGTTTAGTTACCGCATTAACCACCTCTTGAAAGTCATCTTCTATCTCCACACCATGGATACCTGCAATATAGGTAGCCTTAATCCCTATCCCTGCTAGAGAGCCAACCATTCTGTTCCATTATTAGTTTTTATTCCAAGGAATAGTGAGCTCCCTAACACAAAATTTCCTTTAATATCTCTTCAAAATATTGTCTGCAACAGCTACTCTTAAGTTCCCTCTGGAGGCACCATCAAATTCAACTTCATCCCACTCTGCAGAACCTGCCATTTCTTCTCTTTTCTATTATTAGAGTTCTCTATTAACCCTTGAATGGGTGAGCTGCAATATGTTGTTGGCTTGTATGGACTTTTGGATTTCTTTTCAACTGTAGGTTCCTTTGAATTAATTACATGTATTTTCCTTAACTGATTTGGTATCAATTTCAATAAAGCTTGTTACACTGCATGAGGAAATCTTATAATTTCCTTAGTAGGAACCATGCTCCATACTGGAAATGTTATTACAGTATAACCAAGGGATGCGATATCATGAGTTTTACCAGCTTAAAATTCTTTGGCATTTCAAATTTACAAGTTTACTGTGGTCTTGCTTTGTTTTGAACTTTTTCAAGGATAACTGCAAATCATGTTGTTTTTAAAGGATATATTGTGGGCAATAATTTCATTCTTCATTCTTCAGATGGAAGTGGTGTGCCAGCTGGGACAAAACCTCAGACATGCAGAGATTGTAAAGGATCTGGGACGGTTGGTGGTTAATACTTTGTAGTACTAGTTTTCTATTGGGATGCTATTTATCTAGAAATAATCAACTGGTTTTGGATGACTTTGTTGTTATGATATTCATAGATTGGCTTAGATGGTTACTCTAATAGATGATGTTCTTGATGCTTTCAGATTAGAAAGCAACGGGGTGCATTTCGGTTGGAATCTACATGCTCAACATGTGGGGGAAGTGGCTCAATCGTGAAGGTAAAAATTATTAAGTTTGTATATGTCGGTGAAATTCCCAGGAGGGGTTTGTTTTGGGGTGGCAAAATGTGTATAAGACAGGGAATAATATTATTATTTTGACTTTATCAGTGAAAATTTGTCTGAGGTTCTAATGTGCCCATTTAAGAAATAGCACCAATGAATCTCAGTTTAAAACTGAGTTGAGAATAAATATTCATGTAGTCTGCCAAAACTGTGCCTGCATGAGTGATTTGACAGAAAGACTGAAACTAAAGAAATGGCACTCAAATTAAGCTACGCTAGAGTTTTTGAAGATGTCATTAACTTACTGTAATGTCCCCTAATTGGGAGTGCCCCAAATTTGCCCTAATTTTCCCCAATTTAAATAACAATGGGGTTAGATAATACCTTTCCTCTGATTGAAGCCCTGCACACAGGTTAGAGCCATTTACCATAATCAAACTGATTAGCAGATTAGAATCATTTACCAAAATAATAATAATTAGCGGATTTTCATAATTAGATATTAATAAACTCAGGGCCAAACATTAATTCAATCACAAAGTACTCTAACATCCTTGGAGGGTTCAATCATAGGAGAGAATGGGAGAATGCGACTTGATGGGGTGCCTTGGACCCTTCTTCCCCAGATCCAAGGGGATATACCATCTCCCTTGGCCTCATGTGGCACATGCCATTCATATGAGGTGATCTATCTAGGAGGTGTCTTTTCCTTTATCCCCTCATCTTGCCAATTGTTTCCTTCTCCCTATGATTTGACCCCCTGTGCTGATCATCCATGATGGAGGAGTGAGATTCCAATGGGTGCCTTGAAAATGCCATCTCTCCTAAGCCCAAAGGCAGTACCCTCTGTACCCCCTTGGCCTCCTGGGGCTCATCAGGTCCCCATTTAAGGTGGCGTACCTTGGAGAGTGCCCCATCACCGTTCCCCTCTTGTAGTCTCAGTTCCTTTCATCATGGCTGAACATTCAAGGCATATGACAACAAAGATCAATTGCATGGCAATAGAAGCAATATATTATTAGTAACTGGAATGTCAATTAAATAATTACAGTCATTCATATTGAATTGTGCTGCCTTATATGACTGCAAATTTGGTCTCATACCACTAGTTTGGGTAACCGGACTGCTGCACCAATAATGATTAATGATTATTCTGATTTAGGAAATGCAGACCTTGATTCTTTATGCCTGATTTAGTGATCGCTGTCTTGCTTGTTTGTTTCCAGACTCACTTTGCTTGTCTCCAATTGCTTCCCTGACTGCAGATGCATTTCTGGATATCATTCCTTTGATCCCATATGATTATAATATATTAATATAATTGCTGCTATACTCAGAAATATTTATTGTATTTCTGTCCTCTTTAATTCATGTATCTTGCCTTTCTTTTTTTCTTCTTTAAATCTCCTTCTCTTCGCCCTCTCTAACTTCACATTTCCATGCCTTTATGTATTCTATTGCACAAAGGGACATATTATTTAGTTTTTAGCACTGCCTTTAATCTTTTCTTAATCGCTGCCTTAGGATATTTTTGTCTTATCTGATCCTTTTCTTATATGGTTTTTAACTTCATTCTTTAATCCTGCCTTCCCTTGTCTCATGTTGATTGCTACTTTTGGGAGATTATTAATCCCTGGCCATGGACTTCTTTAACTTGGTCGATCACATTTATCTTTAACAATCTGCTTTTAATATATTAATATTATATTATAATAATTATAATAATATTAAATTTTTAACATTTATAATTGTATTATATTGTTATTTTTTTAATTTAATTTATTCATTTGCATTTTAATGCTTGCAATTTCAGGGCCATGACACTTACCTCATTTAGAATCATTTGCTCTAGTTTCCTAGAATTACTTAGTTACTTTCTTTAGATGAATCAAGAGATTTAAAAATTTAATCAAGGAACAATTCCAATCTAAGAAAATACAATATGTTATATGTTCTTGACAAATGAACCCCATAGAAATTTATCTGGACAGTAGAGGAGATATATGCTGTAGACTTAAATTAAAATAGCCCCACAAGGCACAATGGATGGCATTAAGATTTCTTCTTTTAGAACAGTTGCTTGTGCATTACGAGTTGGTCATTGCTTTAAATTTTCCTCAGGTTCAAAAAGTGAATCCTCAGTTCTATAAAATTTGATTAGGAAACTACCAACTTTCTTCATAAAAGGTAAAATCTCAAGAAAATTCTACTTATTTTTATGTTGATCCCACCTGTACACCAGCCCCTATGTCGCTCCCCAGCCAGCAAGAACATCCTCCCAGTTTTATTTTGGCCAGCTCAAAGGCTTCCTCCCTCTTCAGAGGCCATGTCCTCTCTCGAACCTCTTCCTGGTCAAAATCATACCACATCTTTCTGAACAGCAGTTTTACCAGATTTTAACCAGATCTACAAGGAGGGACTGAAGCACTTATCCAGCACCATGCCAAAGAAATAGCTATAAAGTCCTCATTTCCAGCAAAGAAGGTGAATGGCTGTTATCCACACATATAAATCCTCTAAGGCTACAACTCACCACTTTCCAATATGCAAAACTTTGAGAATGTGGGTACAAAAAAAATGGAAGCCAATGGGATTGGCAGACATATTGATGATGCCTAAGTCATACTCCATGACCACGATTTTACCAAACAGGAAAAGGACCTTGTCTTCCAAAGGGAACCTTGGTTTATGAAAATGGACAGGCCATGAAGCATTAGTTTCTGACTTTCAGTCCCATTGGTGATCTGCCAAATGCAGTTATTTTTTGGGTTAGGTTACCTCTTCTTCCTAGTGAATATTGGCAAGAATCTTCTCTCAGAAAGATTGGAGGAGCCGTTGGGGAGTATCTATTATTTGTAATGAGTGTACCATGGGGACACGTTGCCTCCCTCCCCCAAATCCCCATGTTTCTAGGACGAGGACATCTTTGAGATGTGGGGACGTGGGGGAAACATCTCCCCACCACTGCACCACCTCCGCCGGAATGCTCAAGATGGCTCCGAGACGTTTGGGGGACTCCCAAGAGTCCTTCGACTGTCTTGGGGACACCCAGGCGTCTCCCATGGCCGACAGGGAGGAAAAGCGCAAAAATTTAAAAAAAAAAAACATTTTACTGGTTTGCGTTCACCATTTTTTTGACCTTTTTTAACTTTGAAAAGTTCAATTCACCCCCTACCCCTAAAATGATGTCTGCCATGAAGGTTTGTGTGGCTTTGGAGGTCTTAATTTGGGTCTAACTGTAAATGCAAAATGATGTACACAATGAAGGTTTGTGTGGTTTTGGAGGTCTTAATTTGGGCTTGGTGGCCAGGGTGTTGCCTGTCGACCCCTGTGAGGGGCGCTGCCCCTCGATCCCATTTGGGGCATTGTCTCCAAACTCCTATTGAATTCATTTGATTTGCCATCTCCAAGTCCAAGTTTCCAAGTTTGCCTACAAGTCTTCATCTATAATATCATCATGATCATCCAATTGAACAATCTTCCTTGATGCTTACGTGCAAGGAGAAATGTAACAATGTAGTTAATTTTAATATATAATATATATCATGGCATTTGAGTTTGACTAATTGACATTCTAATATTTTTCATTTTTATGGTGGTTTTGTTAATTAGTATTAATAGTATTATAGTATTTTAAATTTTAATTAGTAATTAGCCAAAGTTTTATTTGTAAATTCAACATTGTAATTCTTATACATCTTTTTATAACTATTTTTAAGTACTATATATATATCAGCACCGCCCCCCTGCTGTTCCCCCGCCGTCCCCAAACTTAGGCCCTTAGTCCCTGCGTTTCCGCGTCCCCATGTCCCCCTATCAGGAAACTCCGTGGAACACAGGTAAATGACCAATTAGTGTGGATATTCCATTATATAATTCATCAGTGTGAATTATTTTCAACTTTAGTGTAAATTGATTTGAGGAGCTGCTGTTTTATGCGTGGAACTATAGAAAACTAGTAATGTAAGCACGCTTAGCAATGGAAGGAAACTTGTAATGCCAATTAAGAGAGCATCTAAATTAGAAACAACATATGACCTGGAGAAACCAATTTGCATTAAAACTCCAGAAGAGTGAGTGTGAAACTCCTCAAGTCGCTATCTCAAGAGCTGTTTGAAATGGTTTACTGTCTTTTCTAGGTTTACCTGGACACTCCTTCCAAGGACTGCAATGTCCAAACACCAGACAACTCAAACTGCCTTCACTCTCCCAATCCTTTGATCATTTCTCTATGACTCGTAGGCCAAAGCAACAATAGCTTAACTCAACTAATTTTGCAAGAACACCTAAGAAAACTACTTTCAGTTGTTACAAAATTACCTCTCTTGGAGTTGTAGAATGGACAGAGAAGCAAGAGGAGGTTGGCAAGAAGCCCAAAGGATGCTTAGAATGTTTCAGCTTCCAAAAATGCCATGGATTATATCTTCTTGTCGTGTTTTGGATGTGTTTGACAGCAGCTGCACTTGTCTCTGTTGGCTGTCTCTTAACAGGATGAATTCAACATGATTTGAACCCATCACATATGCTTTGTTTTTGTGTGACTTCAACACCCAGAGTGTTTGGATCATTTAGTGTGCATTGGTCTTTGTTCTACCTTGACAATTTGATTTCTGCGACTCTGCTTCAGTTGTTTTTTGACTTAAATGAGTTGTCTTAGTGGTGAGAACTACAAGGATGACGTATGAGAACATTACATGGCCAGGCTAGCTTATTACACTAACTTTACTGATCTGTCTTCAGATTAATCTAATAAATAGCTTGAGTTGACCAAACATGTAAGAGTCTTCAATTATGTTAGGAACCATGTAATGATAGATATGGGTGAAACTCCACAGACAGAATATTGCAATGCCTGGGAGGTGTAGAATGGGAATCACTAGCAGACCATGAGTAGCTTCATTTCAGATGCAAATCCTGTACTACAACACAAAGGCTATGGCTCAATTGGATCCTCCCAGGAATGGTTATCAAACACCGTATAGGAAGAATGAAAATATGGAATAGACAAATCTTCGGTAATGTTTTTAATTAGAATCAACAAGATTAACGGCAACTCAGGCAAATACATAAACAAATCAGAGAATTGGGTTTAACCTTTGCTTCAGCTGCACAAGAACACCAACATATTCATGAATTAGAAACATTGCAAGGGAAGGAGGAATACTGTTTGCTTTCACAATACAATCAAACTTGGATCTAGCAAGGAAAAATTGATACAATTTTTTTGCAAGTTTGTGTTAAATAAACATCAGTTCAATACCACGCATCATTGTAAATCAGGTCCAGCCACAGATATCCTGACCAGAGATGAAATATTGGAGCAAGCCACAGTTTCGTCAGCACCTTAGGGACAGGAGAAGGAAAGATAGAAGAAAAATCAAAGCCCAAACTAAATTTTTATAAAACATCTGAAAACTGATAGAACTAGACAACATAACATTTTTGACACTGGTTATTTGGGAGTAAATAAAAGCAACAGTCTTCTCAAAAAATACAAAGCTTTAGGAACTCATGGATTCCCAGCCCTCTTGTATCAGATGTTTTGGAACCTGATTAAATTTGATTTGATGGAACTCTTTGAAAAATCCATACAGAATCAGCAAATGCTGAAGGCCTTATATGCAACAAAATTTCCTATGATTCCAAAAACCTAATACTGACCAAATAGATCAACAATTGACAATTGCAGTTTGCAACATGGCTTGTAAGATTCTATCCAAGTAGATTGCTACGATGCAAAAGCATTTTAGCAGTGGAAGAAATCATACACTATCTTCAAAACTAAGACAGGCCTGGCATTCTTATTACATTGGGCATGTCCAAGGCCTCAAAACTTATCTTCACGGCACTACAAGCTTTGGTATTCAACAATCAGCTGGTTGGCTGGATAAGCAGTTGTATTACAGTATTACCACCCCTCTCATCTCAATTGACAAAGACCACAGACCTTAATTCAAACCTACAATATGCCTTTGCCAAGGAGATCCTTTGAGCCCCTACCTATTTATTATATTAAATATTTAGTTAATGGCTTGCAAGACAAATATCAGAGGCTAAAAGGAGAGCTACGGTATGTGGGTTGCCAGCCATTGAGAGAGGTCAAGACACATATTTTCATTTTTCTGATTACACTGGGCTGTTCTCTTTGCTTGTCAATAGAGAAATAACACTCATATTGTGGATCCTAGACACCTATCAGTTGGTTTCCCACAGGTCATAAACAATCATAAATCTAGTGTCATTTTTTCAGTATCAACAGAGGTTGAAAATTGAAATTCTCATAGTTTTACAATTCCAAGAAGGCAGTCTTTCCAGGACACCTAGGAACCAGTGATGGCTAAAATAAGTCTAAATTAACTAGACTGACCAATAAATGGGAAATCCTTGCTGACTGAATTCAATCTGTCTAAGCTGTCCTGAATTACCTTCTATCTGTAAGTATTCTGCCCAAGCAAATTGAAGATCAGTGCATCACAATCCAATGTAGTTTTTTTGAAGAGCTATAGATCATGACTTCAAGCATCCACTTGTCTCTTGTTTTATAATCACAAAATAAAGAAAATAATGGGGCCTAAAGATAAAAAATATCAGGTTGTTCAATCAGGCATTGCCTATGAAGCTGGCTTGGAATGTTATGCAGGGGCTTCAAACTATTTGGAAATGCATTCTTGCTAACATATATAGATTTCAGATGGCCTATACCTCAGGAATCCAAGGAACTTTTTTTTTTTTAATGTGCCAAAAAAATGCAAAAATATCTCAATCTTTTAAAAAGCCACATTACGTGATAGGTAGCGAATGGTTATAAGAACAGATTTTGGGAGGACAGCTGAGATGATAAACCACCTCTGGTCACAACATGACTGCTGAACTTCAGCGCATTTGGCAAACATAATGCCACCTCCTTCAACAAGATTAACCGTCAAACTTCTGAAGAGCCCCAACCAGTTGGAGTACTAATTTACTAAGCAGAATGATTAGTTCTGTTCCTTATTGAAGTGAAACTCTGATTGTGGGGGATGGTTATAAGATCAAATTTTGCAAACACTGTGCCACCTCCTTCTACAAGATTATCTGTTTCATTTCCGAAGAGATCCAGCCAGTTGGAATACTAATTTATTGAGCAGGTTGGGTGGTGCTTTCCCTGATTGATTTCAAGCTCTTATTCATGAACTGAACAATGGAAATTCCATGTATGTGGCAGCACAGACAAACTGATATGGGCCATACCATCTTCTGGGAGTGTAACGGCTTCAGCTGCTTATAATTATTTACAGCAAACTGTTCAAAATCTTAGCAAACTATTAATTTTTTTTTTGGGATCATATGTACTTGCCAAAATTAAAAATATTTATATGTTTGGTACTGCACACTAGAATTCTTATGGTTGTCACTTGTCAGCAAGCTAAAGAGAGGCAAAATTGATCCCACTATCTGCCTCAATTGTAAAACAATAGTTTGAAACAACCAACCATGTGTTCATGCTTGGCAGAAATGCTCAATAGGTGTGGCCACATATGACCTCCAAAGTTCACTATGCCCTGCCCCATCACTAGGCACTGGATTTTGTTAGATCCTTTAAACATCCTTTTAGGTTAAGTTTTGGCATATATTAATATGTAGGGAGCATATTTGCAAATGGATAGAAGCAAAGGCCTTACAAAATAATACTAAAATTCTTTGACTAGATATGGATGAGCTTTTATCAGGATTAGTTGTAGGACAATTTTCTTGGATGAAGTAATAGAAGGGATGTTGGAAAACTTGACAATTAAACATTATTAGGTCTATAACATACTATAAATGCAAAGGAGAAGCATCCAATAAAGAAATCATAGCAATTATACGTAAAGAATCTGGTATTTACAAACACAACTGGGATAAAAAGATACCTGCAACTATGTAGGCATGTTATACAATTTCTAAAAGTCACTAAATTCACACCCTTTTGGTCATTTATGAACATGAGGTTCCGAGTTTCTTGTGCCAAGTTTAAGAGTTGTTTCTTCTTAATTTTGACCTCCTTAAAAAGATAATCTGCAAATGTGATCCTTTTGAGGAACTTGGTGATATTGACAAACACTTAGCTGCTTTGTGAATAAGTTGTACTAGACAAACCATAGTTCAAAAACTCAGACTTGGCTAAATCTTGACAGCCCAAAAATTTGACTTCGACTTGAAATCGATAAAAAACTTGGCAAATAAAATAAATCATATAAATATATAAAATAATCTTAAATATTGCATGAGAAGCATAAAAATTAATTTATAAAATGTGTAAGTCTATTTTGATGATCAATTTGCCATGAATCAATGATCACATCTCTCTCAAAGTCTCTCAAAACATTTAACATGGACTTATTGTTGCGGAAAAACTCTACAAATAAATAATCACATAAATACATAAAATAAACTTAAGTAATGCATGAGAAGTATAAAGAATGAATTTACACATCTATTTTGATTATTTTTTCATGAATCAATGATGACATATCCCTCAAAGGCCTAAAATTCAAATATTGTACAACGAGAGTTTACATCTTCTTCACTCTCCTAGTAGTTGTTAGCCTCAAACTTGAAGGTAAATCTAGATTCTCCTGTATAGGATCAAATAGAACATCAAGTATGTTAGTTCTCAATGCTTCCACTTCTGTTGCTACTGATTTTCTCTCCAATTTAGTGAGATCTTCAGTAGTGAACATGACATCCACATCCTATTCAATCCAATTTAAATATGGATCAATGGCATCCAATTCAATGGCATCATGAGATCCCTCTCTCCTCTCCTTTTTGGTGGGGAGCCTGTAATGTCCCTGAATATTTGGTTTGAGCCTTGAATAATTAGAAAAATAATTTTTTATGGCTCAACTATTTTTATTTGGCTTGGTGGACTTGGGAATTAATTTCCCATAATTTATTATTATTTTATGTGAAGCCAAAATATTTTCAAATTTTTTCTATGAGGCTGGGCGACCCCCCTTTTGGGAGATAAAAGGAGAGAAAAAATAATTAAAAAAATAAAATAAAAATTATTTTGTGGAAAACATTTGGAGAATTAAATTTTTTTTTTTTTTTAAAAGGATGGAATTGGGCACCCAAATTGGAGGGAAAAGGTGAAGTTTGATATAAATACAACTTCATTGGAAGGCATTTGATCATGGTGCATATTATCCTTAGTTTGTTATAGCAATTTGTTGCAACTATTCCAAGGACGAAAACCCCTGTGAATTGTGGGTGAGTTGGACGAAACCTAGCTCATCTTGGGAAGACTTCATAGCGGAGGTCTACTTTGTGCTTCATTGCTATTTGGTGAAGGGGAAGAGCAGAATTCCAAATCAGATTTACAGATCAGATTTGAAGAAGACATCATTTGGCAAGATTTGTTGCATATTGGTTAGGGTTTCACCCTAGGTTTGAGTGCCACTGCCTAGAGGAGCGCCTTGCTTTTGGAGGGTGATTTTGGTGTTTGATGGGAGTTAGGGTTTGATAACATCTTCAGATTTGTAGCAGCAGCAGATCAGACCTAATTTTCCTTTGTTTGTGGAATGATTTTTGGTGCTTATTGCCATCATTGCTTAGGGTTTCGCCCTACATTTTGAGTACCATCATTTGGAGTTGTTTGGAGGTTTGTTGTACATCAATTGTTGTTATTTTGGAGCAGAAAAACCCTAGCAGACTTATTGCAGACCTGAGCAATCAAATCAGACAGAGTGTTTCTTGCACTAATTGGAGTGCTGCCCTTGGGAGATCATTTCTATCAATTTCTTGGGTCATTTGCTATTGATTTTTGGTATGTACAAGCCTAATTTAAAGTCTGCTTTGTAGCAGAAGACTTCTGGAATAATTCTGGGCTTTTTTGAGCCCATTTTGTGATGTTCTTGCATGGGCAATAATTTTGATTTTGTAGCAGCAGATTAGACAACCTGAAATCAGAGTTCTTTCATGTTTTGGTGATCATTCTATGGTTGTTCATTGCTGGTTATTTTCATGATAGAAAAGATAAATGTAATGTCCCCATTTTACGACATCCTCTTTTGGTGGGATTGATTTTAATACACTCACTATTTTTAGTAAGTGCTATTTTTAGTAGGGGGTCTGGTGTTGTGCTTCTGTCCTCATTGTGCCCTTTCGAGCTCCTAAGTTTCCCTCAGATTCGAGTTTCAGAGCGCTACTTACTATTTTTAGGACTTTCTAAAAATAGTAAGTCATTCAGGACAGGTTGGACCCGGTCAGGGTTGTCTCTTAGCAACATTTCTCAATGGAGGCATCAGTTCTAAGGTTGGGACTTTTTAATATTTAATTCCTTCTTCAAAAATTGGATTTTAATAAAGTGACTTTATATTTATTTGTTGAGGGTCATGAGGGGGACTATTTTGTACCTTGATGCCTAGTGCGATGACTTAAAGTTGTTTTTAAAGGAGCTTTTAAAGTATTTTATATTGCATATAGAGGGTGGACACCTATGATGAGAAAATAGTTAAATTTTTAATAAAAAAGCTAATGTTGGGGTAAAGAGATTTTAAATTATATCTTTTAATTGAAGCTTAATACTTTGGGCGCCCAAGTGAGTGAATAAAAAGATTTTTTTAAAATAAATTAAAATTGGCTAAAGTGTTTTGGCGTTGGAGATGAGAGGAGATATAAGGAAAAAGAAAAGCTTCATTTTTCTTTATGCTGGGATTATGAAACTTGGTCGTACATTTCTCTGGAAGCTTGGCTTTGGAGGAAACAAGGGTTTGTAGGGATGGAAACCTCTGTAGATCACATTCTCTTCATGTTTGAAAGACAACATCAGGAGGATTTTTGGAGGTCTTATTTAGAGGCTTCTTTTGTGCTTCAATGTTGTAGATTATTGTAATGTTCCCTTCTCATCAATGATCTGTTCTGTCACTCACCAGCCTATCCTGGAAGCCTGTAGGCTCATTTGAGGTAAAATTAGGGTTTCCAGTTCTGATGTTCTATGGCTTTTTTGGGAATTTACTATTTATAGTAAATTCTAATTTTGGCAGTATGAAGATTGTCATCTTTCAGGACTTCATTCTCAGTTGGAGCAATTATCTGAATTCAGACTCTGGCTTCTAGAAGTTTTATTTGGTGAATTTCATAAATAAAGGCATTAATGTTTTAAATTGCAGTTGACCCTTGGCCTAGAAGAGTAACTTCAAAAGTTGTGTTAAAAGGTGGTCATGAAGGGGGACGCCTTCATATGCTTTAATATTATTAAAAAGTTTAAATGCCTTTGAAAAAAAGGAACGCAACACTTTGAGGAGTGATGTTTTAAATAAATTGAAATTATATTATTGCAAAAAGGGACGCCACTTGAAGGTTGTTTGAATTTTTGGAAATTTGAAGAGTCTCATGTGACTCTTGGTGTTCTTTCTTGAGGAATTGAAGAGTCTTCCACTCTTCTATAAAATGAATGCTTTGCTCCAGCCTTAGTATCCATGAATTTTGCTAATGTTATGCTATCAAAATGACAATTGAATTATTGCTTCGAGGAAAGCTTACCTCCAAGCCTTTTGTCCAATTTCGTGTTTGAAAGATAACACCTAGTTGGCCTTTTGCTGTTTCTCAAATCAGACTAGCAGATTGACCTCAACAGATGAAGTTTTTGATGATATTTTCCAGTTTTGAAGTTGCTGATGCTACAACAGCTGAAAGTCGATTTTGCATACAGCTTTGTGAGTGATTTTTATTTCATTCTGGGTGTGTTAGAATCTTGTTTTTTTGCCTTGGGCGACCCCTTCTACCAATTTGCAGATTTTATTTCGGAGTATTTAATTTTATATTGCCAAATCGCCCTTCTCAAGGGCCTTACCATTCTTGGGAGCTTTGGAATTTGTGCAAGAATTATTCACCGAGTTTTGAGGCAGTTTTGTGTTATGATTTTGGGCGCCTACCTCCTTGAAGGCATCTACAAAAGACATCATTCGATTCCGAGGTATTTTGAATGAGTTATGAATAATTTAGTGGATTCATAGTTATTGGTTCTTCATTCCAGTTTGCTGATTTTTCTTATCAGACTTCAGAAGTTCAGATTTTTGAGTCATTATCAGCAATTAGAGGGATAATTATTTGTATGGGATCATCCATTACTCATGTGCTTTGAAGCTATTGTAATTTACATGTAATTTGCAGCTTTCTTCATATTTGTAAGACTGTTAACAGTAGTACTGTTTCAGTCCTTAATCGCTGCAATTAATTTTTTCTTTCTTCTCACTTTAAGTACCCCTAGATGGTCTACTGCCAGTGTGGATAATTGAATTTGTATCTCTCTTTGTACCCACTCTCAAGTGGTGAATCCCCACTCTTAAGTGGATGCCCGCCGCAACGGATGAATTAGATAGATGTATCTTCATGGCTAGTTATCTGCCTATTTGCCACAGTTTCAATTAATAACTCCGTCATATGTTAGCACCTCGCCCTCAGTGGGATCTTGAGTGCACATTCTTGACGTTGAGTTTGCTTCATTTCAAGTTATTGTTTTTAGTTTCTCCGCCATATGACAACACCTATCCTTCCTTGGGATTGAGTGTGCATTCTTGGCGTTGAGTTCTTTCAAGCTTGGATTTCAGTTTTTGATGCTAACACTAATCAAGTTGGTTAGAGCTGGTTTGTGTTGTGTAAATCTATCGAAAAAAATTGGTTAGCATATTTCAATTATAGACCTTTGGATTGAAGATTTCGATCATATCTTGAAGTGGGATTGAGAGATTTTGGCTTGTGATGATATTGCATTGATTTGATGAAGTTTGGTTGCATTTTGGTGGTGATTCTTAATGATTTATGGGCACTCAGATTGGCACCTGAAAACTATATTTTGGCTCATAACTCAAAGCAGGATTTTTAAATCATTTTGGGTATTGAATAGAAACGTTCCTTCCTTCATTGCGATCAGATTGAGCATTGGAATGCATTTTTTGGGGAAGGGGTTGATTTTATATGACAAAATTGCCCCTTGAAGAGGACGCCCCTTTGCAGCTGTGTTGCAGTTGGAAACCTGACTTCAATCAGGCACTTGTGGGTTGTATTGCTGGTTTTTTGCTGCGTTTGGTGAATGCATGATCAAGGGAGAAAGAAGGCTCAGACTTTTGGTGCTGGTCACTGGATGAAGAAGGTTTCCATTGCTGCTGCTATTTGCTACTTAAACCAGGTCTGAGATAGTTTCCTTTGAGTCTGAATTTTAGTATTTAAAGGGAGAGAAAATTCTGTGGTATTTCCTGAACATTGGAAGACTGAAATGTCCTAAATCTGGGTTGGAAAAAGTTGTTCTATGACTATAATTAGTTCTGTTAAAAAGCAGATTATTAAAGCTCTGGGAAATGTTCTTCTCTAGCATATATCCTTTCATTTCATACTCTTGTTATGTGTTTTCAATGATACATCAATACACATGTAAAACCCTATGAAAGAGACATTGCGAACATCTCAAAAAAACAAACTCACAGTCAGCAAGCAGCTAACTCAAAGAAAGAAAACACAGACAATTATTACAGTAGTATAAATGTTTCAAAATAAAAATAAATAAATTGGGGTCAGTCATTACAATAAATATATTTGCTTATGTGTTTGAGCATTTTGGTAGCATATATGTTTGCTGTTCACACTTGTTTGAAATCAGAAAATTCATAATAGAATCTAAGGTATGAGCAGAAAACAAAAAATCAGAAAATTAGGGCAGAATTCAGAAGTTGGAAGTCATATAATTAGGGCAATATCCTAGCTGGGATATTACAGAGCCAAAGGTTGTATTGGACAATGACAAGGTCATTGATTCATTCTTGGGTCATAATGTTCCTCTTCTTGGTGTGAATGCTCTCAAATAGGCTCTAGTTGGACTCTCACCTAGAAGTGGTATGAGGTTTGTACAAAACATAGATGGCTTGCCTTTAAAGATTTTCTTATTGAGCACCATAATCTTCTCACAACATATCTGTGAATAAGGTATTTATAAATTATAAGTATTAAGTAAAACATTGAAATATGCCCTTTAATTTTTCTTGGAATTTTCACAACACAATCAACACTAGGCCAAATGAATTAGCGTTAGCTCCAAAATTGAAAACCAATTTAAAATGATCTCAACGCCAAGAATGTGCACACAAGATCCCTTTGAAGGCGAGGTGCTAACATATGGCCGAGTAAGTATTACAAAACTGAAAGAACTTAGGCGGTGAACCAGCCATAAAGATTTCCACTCAACCACTTAAATAATAGTGGGGGGAATACTACAAACAATTCAACTAATTCATCCGCTGCGGCAGGCATCCACTTGAGAGTGGGAATTCTCTACTTAACAGTGGGTGGTAAATGAAATTACAAATTAGATTACTCCACACTGGCAGTAAACCATCTAGGGGTTATAATCTTTGCATCAATTAATCATAAGTAAATGCAGTAACAAAATGGTTGGATTAGTACTTAGTACTACTAATTCACAACCTTACAATTAAAGAAAAACTGCAAATTACGAGTGTTACAATGATAGAATGATTGCAAATATATAAAGGAACTATAAATGAAGCATAAATCTGATTCTTTTGAAGTCTGATAGAAAAAACCAGCAAACTGAAACTATAAACCAGCAACTTGTGAATCAATGAAATGCACATAACTTTATCAATTTACCTCCAAATTGAGTGAAATCAATTGCAATGAACCTCTGGAGGATAGGCGCCCATGTCATGATGATGAAATAACTTCAAAAAGCAACCATTAATTTATTTGCACAATTCCCAGTGCTCCCAACATGGTATAGCCCTTAGCAAGGGCGATTTTGCAAGAATAAAAATAAATACTTTGAAATAAATTCTGATCTTCTATGGGAAGGGGCGCTCATGTGCTAGGAATCCATATCTTCAATACCTAGAAGCATATTAAAATCATACAAAGAGCTGTTAATGAAAATCAACTTCAGCCATGAATGAATTAGCAAACTCAAAAACTGAAAAATACTTCAAATTCTCCAACAATGAAGCTCAATGTGCACTTCTGAATGAAACACACTCTCAATCCACCATCTAGGGAACCATAGTTTCAGGCCCGAAGAATGGAGATAAATTGCTAAGCTTTCCCTTAGCTGGATTCTGGATTTCAAACCAACAACATAACTTTACAATATTGTCCAAAGATGAGAAATGAGAGAGCAAAGGCCTTCTTATATAGAATTGAAGGTCACTGTTGGCTTTCCAACTTCCTCCAAAAGGGAGCCCATTTCACTTTTGAAATATTTTAATTTTTAAAACATTTAATTCACCTTTTCTAGGCATCCAAGGTTCAAATAATAATGTTTAACTTTTGAAATATTAAATTATCTCTCAATGAGGCATCCACCCTCAAAGGCCACCTTTTAAAACAACTTAAAGTCATTAATACTAGGCCAAGGGGGCCAATAAGAAATTAAAACATTAATGACTTAGAATAAATCGTTTTACCCAAAATGAGCCTCAAAATGTTGAAAGCCAATTATGCTCCAAATTGCACTGCCCGAAATGGAAACTGAGTTGATTGCTGATTCTATTGCCCAAGATGGAACTACCAGAAATAGAATTTACTAAAAATAGTAAATTTTGAAAAGTTACTCAACTCACTTTGCATGTTATATCATTGTGAAACTTCACTGAAAACCCAGAAAACCCCACCAGACATGCATCTAAAACTCTAACATTTAAGCCATCAGAAATGCATCAGAACCCCTATAAAATAGGAAACCCTAATTTTATCTTTCCTTAGCCTACAAATTTCCCGAAACAAGCTAATATACAAATGAAGAGCGTATGGCTAAATTGAGGACATTACAAACGTTGTAAGTATTAAGTTGAAATTGCTTTTATCAAAGAAGTTAATGATTGAAGGATGTGAGTTTGTTTTTATTAGGCTGCCAGACTACTCTTCTTTGAATGCATAGAGGTGATGAAAATAGCTTCCCTTCCGTAACCTTGTAGATGTGCAACTTGTCTATAATTTGGTTGGTTGCCATCCTCTCTATCCCTATGCTGAGGCCTATCATAGCCTTTTCATTGATTTTAAAGGAATTGGAGAAGAAAAATTTGTGGCTTAAGCAGAACCTGGTAGCGTGCATTGGCTGTGGAGTTTGCTGGTCCAATTGTGATCAATTATTTGCCAAATGGCTTCATATTGTCTCTTGTTTCTTCCATAATAATCAATGTAGCTTCCTTGGCTCTAACCATGATCTGTGATCAATCATTTTCCAAATGACTTCATATTGTCTCTTGTTTCTTCCATAATAATCAGTGTAGCTTCCTTGGCTCTGACCATGGTCTTATACAAATAATCTAGAACATTGACTGAACATTCCATCACCTATATATTTGTAAATCAAAGAAATTTAATAGAAAATTCAAAAATAACAAAGAAACATATTAAAAATTCATAAATCATACGTTTTTAAGTTACCTTGAGTTTCTCTTATGTGTTTATAGGAGACTCCAACCACTAAGTGCTCACAAACATTTGCTTGAGAGAAGGTAGTGCTCTTATTAGTGCTCTTATAATGCTTTGCAACGTGATGAATGTTTTCAAGTACTACGTACTACTGAGCAAACTAAATCATATGCAGAACATGGAAAAGAATAATAGAACAAAAATATATCATGTTTGGACATTAGAAGATTGATTCATTATCATTTGTATCACGTACAACAGTATTACCAACCATAACTATTCCCACATAACTACTTCCTGACTACAACAAATTGAGTACATATAACGTTCGGCAGTAGTTAGGTAACCAACCGACACGACGTTTCATAACAACAGTTGTCATTAATCGGGACTTGATTACCCGAAAGTACATGACATGTATTATTCCTATTAACTATAGTTTTATTAACAATTGGCTGACTACGGCCGACTGCAACAAAAGTAAAGATATACTACTTACATCATCTCCTCCTAAAAAGAAGTCGTCTTCCAGACGACATAACCCAAGAGAATGACAAAATATACAAATTTAATGAGGAGGGGGAAGTGAGGACGTCCTTGGATGCATGAACGATGCTGGAGTAGTCAAGGAATGCTCTGCCCGCAGTCGCCTCACTTCTTCTGCATATGTGCAGAGTTGTTGATCGGAAAGAATCTCCCTCTCCCTGACAACCTTCACCATACGAGTTGCCTCCATCAACTAGCCTTTAGTCTTGTCTGCCTCTGCACTCTTTGCTACCAACTGGTCTTCCAATTCCTTCACTTGGCGCTCCCATGCCCCCTCTTTCTGCTGTGCCTCCTCTTCCAAGGCGAGCACTCGAGTCTCCAAGGCCCCTAATTGGCCTCCCCTATCCCTGGCTAGCCAAGTTTGTTTTGCCAAGTCATTTTGAATGTTTGTCGTTTGAGCGGCTGACTCCTCCTTAATCCTCTGTAAGAGTCTATATGCTTCCACCTTCCGTGATACTACAACCTCCGTGGAGAACACCTGGCGTTTCATGAGGTAGAAAACATCACGAAATGCTAGCTCAATGTGGTATAAACTCTCAAGAACCCTAGCATCTCCGCTTGCCAGTCGTGGTGGCCTACCTCACCATGCCCTCAATATTGCAGTAGTCTCGCCTGTTGGCCATCCCGCACTGAATATCCGAGTAAACTCTGCCTCACACCTGTTGATGTGTTTTTCGTGACCGCACCAACGTAGAATAAAGTCGCCAACGACTACCCTATTCTCTCTTGATCAAAGTATCCAACACGCTAAGATTGCGAGAAAGTTTGTGCGTTCAACTCCAAGGTTCTTTCAGTGCGAATAGGCTCAGTTGGCTCGATGTGATTTGCTGGTATTTCAAGGGGACTTACGGAATTGTTCAGCAGCAGAGGAAGGGAATTCAAATGCTCAAAGATTTGTCTATGAAGCGCGGGTTTCCTATTCTAACCAGAAAGTACTGAATGAAATGGGGTAAGGTTAAGAAGGCTCTAATTTACTCTAAGGCGTGGGAGATGGCGATCAATTCTCACAAGCTTCAACCAGGCTCTGCTTTGCCTCGCTTCGGACAGCCTACACAGAACCGGTGCAATCTTCAGAGGAGTAGCTTAAGGTGTTCAGATCATAATTCAATGCGAAGACACCGTCACAACGACACATACCAACGTGTGAATCACAAACGAAGTTAAGTCCGCGATGTTCCAGTTGACCACACAAGGCGTATTCACCATCAACGAATACACTAGTGGTATGGATAGACGAAATTTACTCAAACTGAAGGCCACATTCCACAATTAACATCTCTACTTGCATGGAATGGAAATTATACTACTTTGAACTATTTTATGCTACCATTTGAATCAGAAGGACGAAGAAACCTTGCTAGCTAATCACAACAAAGACGAAATTCACCATCAATGAAAACTCTTTTATTGAGAGAGTGTTCACAACAATTTCTTACGAAGTTTTCAAAGGGAAAACTTTCCCTCTTCTTCAAACTACACTATCAATCTATACTAAGTTACTCTAAGCTATCACCTAGTTGTCTCTCTACTCCGACTTCTACTCTAATTCTACTGTCTCATGAGATACAAATGAGGGGGACTCCCCCTTTTATAGTTGGCCAAGTCCAACGGACGGCTCAGATTACAACCGACTGGATGGCCCAGATTGTGCCACCTCAGCCCTAAACAAGATTCGCCCTAAAAACCGCCATAATGGAGAGTGGGGCAATAAATGAGCAATTAATGTCCATCATCCTTCTAGAAGATTCCAGCTTTGAAATGCGTTCACACTGCTATGCTGTTCGCGTTCAACCAATTCTGTTGATCGCTTGGAGGAGGGTAAAAGAGTCTCTAAGATTGCCTGCTCAGATAATAAAATTTGATAGAATCTGGAGTTCAATTGCTCTTGATCTTCCTCTTGACGTTGTTCTTCAACCTTGCTCGAACTTCCACTCTTTTCTCCATCTTGAGTTTTGAAAACATTTCCTCTCTGTCACTAAGTCTCAACACTTAGCCATTTTCTTGCAACTTTTCCTTCCTTCATGATTTATCATCTTGGACTATTTGCTTCATCATCATCGTTTGGTCTCGACTTTCCTCCTGCAAAACAAGCAAGGAGAAAAGCATTACAACACTTCATAATATAAACTCAACTTACCAGGATTTCGATGTTTTGATTTCTGAGGGTCCATCCTCTTCACCAGCCAACTTTACATTCTTCATGATTTTCCAACATCTTGACTTCAACTGTATCCCCTTTACTTTTCTAGCTGAGGTGTTCGCAATTTTGATTTCATTCCTCTCTGGCTCAAGAAGATTATCTTCACGAAGAATTTGAGCAAATTCACCTAGGCAGTTCCTTTCAAATTCATCGCCTGGAGTATTTTACCTTGAAAACACATTTTCTTCACTTTGCCTTAGAAAATTTTCAAATTTTCCCTTAGGAAAACTTACCAATTCGGTGCCCATCAAAAATCTTCATCCTGAAGGCTGCGGCGAAGCATGGAAGACTTTAAAATCAACTCCTCATCGATAATCTTCAATACCTAGAAGAAAATTCCCTTCAGAACGCGTCGAACTTATGGGTGCACGACGAACGGGTTCATTTAATTTTCTTGAATTTTGCACCTTGGAAATTTTTTTTTTTTTTTAACAAATTTGATTCCGTTCTTCATATCTGTGAAAATCCTGTTGCTCTGACTTGAGAAATATTTTTGTTGACCTTGTGCAGCTAGCATCATCGGACTTCTTCACTGGCAATCCATTCATGGCTTAAGAAATTTCATCACTTTGCCAGACTTAGGCGTTTTTCCTAAGGAAGAACATTTTTTTGCCTTAGAAAATATTTGAATCACTCAACACTTTTGAAAATTTTGCCTTAGAAAATTTTATTTCATCCTCCTGTGGTGAGAAATTTTTTTATGTTTCAACTCACTTAGAAATTTTTCTTGAAAGCACATCGTGGAAGATTTAAATTCCTACGCCTTCTATATTTTATTCCTCACCTGGCAATTTCCAACGCCTAGCATATTATTTTATCACCTGGCATTATTCTCCATTTAAATCTTAGGCGCACTTCATACTTGAAGGTGAATATTCAACTTCACCACGCCTAGCAATATTTCATTTTCCACGCCTTGGTAATATTTCATCAACATCTTGCACTTGGCGCATTTAGCACTTAGAATAGGATACTTCACATCCGTGCCTAGCATATTTTATTACCACCTTAGGCGCATTTCACTTTCCACTCACCACCTTCAACGTTTAGGCAATTCTTTTATTTTCACCATCTTTATTACTCACCTCCCTTTGGGCGCATATCACTAGTCATGAAGGATGAAATATTTTGAACGCCTCCTTTGACCTTGTCATTACATGTCTTTCAACGCCTTTGTCTTCTTCTAATTTTGCATGGATACCTTTGCATGGAGATGTTTTGTCTTTACATGCCCTCATATAGGCGCATTCAAAGGAGGGAAGAGAAAGTCAACTTTTTTTTTTTGTCTTCTTCTTAGTATACTTGGGTGCATTTGAGCATGTGTGAAGGACGAGTTTCTAACTTAGAAACTTTTTCATTTTCTTTGACTTGTTGACCATAACTTGGACGCATTTCTCATGTAGAGGAGGATGAAAACTTTCAATGCCTTCAACAAGTGACTCTTCATCTCCCTTTCTTTTGTCCTTACATGCCTGCTTTTGGGCGCATTTAGGCCTAGGAGGAGGATGAAATATGTTGACTCCTTTGACTTTTTCAAGCTTACTCTTGTATGGGCGCATTTTGCCATAGGAGGAGGACAAAACTTTGCCTTAGAAAATTTTTTGTTCATCAATCTTTCAAGGTGGGCGCATTTTGGAGGTGGTGGAGGATAAAACTCTTTGACTTGTTGACTTTCTTGCTGGATGGGCACATTTTGGGGTGCCTGCAGGATATTTTCAACACTTCTAACTTAAAAGTTTTCTAACACCTTGTTCTTCCTTGGGCGCATTTTACATGTCTAGCAGGATAAACTCCAGACTTGGAAATTTTCTCAGCCATTGCCAGCTTCTTCTTCTTTGGGCGCATTTCAAGGGTGCTGCAGGATGAGACTCACGCCTTAGCCATTTTTCCCGACTTCTGCCAATTTCACGTCCTGCTATTTATAGTAAGTCTCTTGATTTTCATACTTCTGAAGCTCAGAATGATTTGAAATTTTGAACGCTGGATCCTCACAACTTCATCAACCTGTTAACACTGCTATTTTTAGCTGGCCTGATATTTTTAGCCCATTTCTGAAGGTGATTTGCTATAAATAGTAACTGCTCGTTTCTGATACCCCCACAACTCCGTTTGATTTGAAATTCGAATGAGGCGCTCCTCACCACGTGACCTGCCTGTCGACATTGACGCATGCAACTGATTTGCTATTTTTAGCCTGTTTCAAAAATGACTTACTATAAATAGTAAGTGCTCCGTTTGTCTTCAAATTTTACCAGCAGATAGCTTGAAGGATGCTGATCGCAGTGGTTTACACCGGTTTTCAAAAATTCTGACCTTTTACCCCTCTTTTCATGTCCCGAAGCTGGAAACCCTAATTTATCTGCATGCGTATCAAATGGTCTCTGTTTGTTCTCGTTTCTGTTGCATAGCAATCAGCTCGTGATTCTGAAGTGCTGGGAAGTGGCTGCCGGGATGCACCTGCTAAAAATAGCAAGTTCCTTACTGAGTGATTATCTTCATTTGCATGTCATACCATCGCGAAGCTCTCGAAAAACCCACCAGGAATCATCCGACATGCAAAAGAAACGCTGACATGCAAACCCTAAAAATAGCCTCGGAAGACTGAATTCTAAAAGTTGTCGTCTCGTCTTGCATGTTACATCGTTGCGAATGTCTCGAAAAACCCAGAAGGAATATCCAGACATGTAAAGAAAAACTCTGCATCTGAACCCTGAAGTTTGCCCCGAAAGCTGAACTGCTAAAAATAGTAAGTTGTCTGTTTTCGCTCAAATTTTGCATGCGAGTAGCCTGAAGTGCTCTGAATGCCGGGTAACTGTTGGAATCTCAAAAATGCTGACGAATTGCCCTGAATTTCACACTTACTAAAAATAGTAAGTACTCAGAATTTGATGAAAATTTGCTAGGAGCCTGCTGGAAACATGCTGACAACAATGTTAAGCTCAATTTTCGATTTATTGACTTTATTCGACCTCGGACTGACCAAAAACGATGAAACCCTAATTTTCAGACTTGGTCAGTTTCCCTTGTTTAAGCTCAAAGACGGGCACAATCCTCGAAAGGCAGACATCAGAAAAGAGAAAGAGAAAGAGAGAGAGAGAGAAAAACCCAAGCCAAAAGACCAGAATGGAGCAAAAACTAGGGGGTCCCCATTTTGAATGGGGCGATGTGTGAAAAGGTCACAACAACACCCCATCTGTACAAATCCTCGGATGCGTTGAACTTCCTGTCCCACTAGAGGAGATCGACCGACCTTGAGTTCTCTAGAAACCTGGCCCACCTGAATCATCAATCCGCCCATATGCTCTAACCCTTAATTAGGCAAGATCCTTTCCTTTGGCATGTTCTATCATCAAGCTAAGCACCTGTTGATGTGGGTTGTAACCTCAACCAACACTAGAATAAAATACCCATTAGAATATCCTATTCTCTCTTCAACAAAGACTCCAATGTGCTAAACTAAGTTATCACAAAGTAGACTCCAAGGTTCGTAGTGCATATAGGATAGTCTTAGTTGGTTTGATGTGTTTTGCTAGTATTTCAAGGGGGACTTACACTCAACTTATCACTTAGGACTTTGAATGCTGTGGATAATAAGTGGTGCAGTTCTATTACTACCAATTTTGAAAATAAAATGAAAAAGGATAAGGGTTTTAGAAACTAGACTAATGCTAAACTAATCCTATGAAGTCAAGAGACAAATGTTGGATGGTGAAATTCAAACCAATCTTTGCTTTGCCAAGTATGATGACTGCAACTAGACAGAGACAGTGCAATCTTCAACAGGATTTACGAATGATATCCTATTACTTAATACCACCATCAATTCGAACAATGCATATAAGTAATAGAATTCGAGTTTAACAATTTCAAAGTTCCGACTAACCTTGCACATCAAATTGAAAATCATTCAATTGAAAAAGGTATGAACTAATTTCACCATTATCAACACTATCTATCTTTCATTCATCTAAAATTATTGAAACAAATCTATTTTATTGAAGAAATATGAAACCATGCAAGCTCTCAATGTAACAAATGCTCATCCATGAGTCAAATCATTACTTGAATAGCACTCTTAGCAACAATTTCACAAGTCTCTCTGAACAAATGAAATGAGTGGGGTTTATATAGGCACCCCAATTACAAAGCAATGGCCCAGATCAATCTGAGATCAACGACCAAGATAATTTCCAGAAACCCTAACCCTAAAAAGCATAACTAACTTCATGGACACATGACACAAGTAGAATGAAGCACTTGGAGTATGGAAAATGTTGACACCTTGCAAGCTAAAGTAAGCAAGAATCCAAAATGCAATTCCCCTTGGCTTGCTCTTTGGCTGCAAATGCAAGAAACTTTGTTATCACCTAGTTGAGCTCCCCCATAGATATGTTTGGCATAGTATCCAACTGCACTCCAATTACGTCCAAGGCTTCAATACACTGAGTAAAAATGTTCTCCCATTTACCTACTTGTCTCTGGAAGTTGTCCATAAAGGTCAAGAGGGATGACATATCATCTAGCTGGTTTTCTCTAATAATCTCCATTTCTTTGAAGTAAATTTTTGTCACATTTTCTTTCAAACCTTCCAAATTCAAACCATCTGTATCATGAGTCTCCTGTCCAGTCAATCCTTTAAGTGATGTGACGATTCTAAGCTGTATCTTTCCAAGAGAATTTTGCATAACAGCACACTCTTCTTTCATCACCATATGTCTTTTTCTTTGCTAACAAAGAGCAATACCATTTGTTGAAGTCGTATGGGGCTCCATTATCAATAATACCTTCCTGGACCAACACTTGCATGGATATTTCCTTTAAAGCCTTTAGACGAGGTATTACCTTCTCCTCTATGTATCAAAAATTTTCCCAACTTTCTTCTATCTGGCGAATCTCAATTACAAGCAAAATTGATCTGTCATAAGTTTGAGCACACCTCTCTAGGAATTGCTCCATTTGCTTTGAGATATTGCTGACCCATCTTCGGGCTGCTTGGCTTGTAATTCTCATTGCTTCAAGGGTGTCAACGGATTCTTGAGGAAGGGAAGATGGTGGAATAAAAGCCTCATTCTCTTGGCATAGTGGGCATGTTATTTGCTGAATGAACTCTACCAATCTCAAATTTTCTACCTCTAATCTTTCTTTCTTCTCCTCTATTTTGTCAAATTTTTCTTTGATGGCTCTTGAAGTGTCTGCTAGCTCATGAAAGTCTTGTTCTATTGTGGTTGGTCCAATATCTAGTGTGGTAACTTCATAATCCATAGGGGTAATTTGGTCCCTAGGCTTGTCAATGTAAGACACCCAACACATGATGCACTCTAACAACAAAAATATAGGGTGATTGAAACCTTAATTTATTCCATTCAACTCAGACTCTGTAATACATCGATCAGATTCTCAAGTATTAAACATGACCAAAATAACAGTAAACTCGAAATCGGGAAGCAGTAGTGATCTAAGACTTGATCGTATTCATATCCAATTAGCCCATAATTACTCACAAAAATCTGAAGTGTTATACATTCGCCAAATAGACGAAGGACACTCAGAAATCCAATAAATATTAGTGAACAAGAAAAATACCAATAGTTTCGCATTCAAATCAATAGATGTTCCAAATACAAGGAGTCCGATGCCACTATGAATAATCCAGGGAGATGTAGTCTCGATAAATACAAAAACCGGACAATCTCACGACAACTTGCTTATATTCAAGTCGGCATAATTCGTACTCCAATGATGAAGGGTCTACGCACGCTCGACCAAGTGATTGGTGACACAAATGAGTGATAGGAAGCTTCGCCTTTATCAATGGCGTCGCTCGCTTTCTGGAGTGCGGCGATCCTTTGATGATGTCGACACTATCCTTAGCCAAACGTCTCCTACAGCCCGTCACTTTAGATGCTTGTTTCGCACGACTCAGGGCTTCCCCTTTAATTTGATGGCTTCAGGGTTCTCGGGAAATGTTGCTCGCTGATTGCAGAGCCCTCAAAACCTCAATGGATGACACCACAGTGATGAGTGTCGGCTAGGAATAATCGGGCAAGTCGATGTGCTTCCTCATCGAATGGACGCGTGCTTCAACTAAATGCGGCCAGAGCCGGAGGCTCGAGCTGGATGCTTCCAATCGCTCCTCCACCAGTCTGCGCCCTGTTGCACACCAAATCCTGAGTTGAGGGGATGACGGAAGAAATAATTAAAACACAAATTTTCCAGAGGTGTAGCTACGCTCACCTTGGATGCCTCGCCAGTGAACTACGCCCCCTACGGTGTTAGGCAGAACAATGTGTCCAAATTCGTGATGATCCCAAACAATCGATGAGCCCCCATAAATACTAAAGAATAAGCTTCCCAAAAGCAAGTCGGCCCCAGATAGATTTATTTAAATTTAAATGTTATTTTAACAATAATTTAAATTTATTATTTATTATTTAAGTTAGCATTTAAAAATGCTCTTTTTTCCACCAATAGTAAAGAGGTCCCAAATTGGGGACATGACAGTCAACCTTTGGAACTGCCACCTGTAAGATCCTGGATCCTGTACCATCTCTAATAATTTGAGAATACTTTATAAGCTTCTTTGTTATCTTAGCTTTACCAATCCTTTCCAAGAAGTCTTGCATACTTTCAATTGGTTGAATTTCATCTAGTGGCTTGGGTTTCTTCATCAAACTTTCAGTCAACTAATCTGGTATAGCAGATAATTCCATCCCATCTTCCAGCTGAATATCATCATTAATCCCTTTCAGGGCAGAAATCATCTCATCACCCAATTCCTCACTGGTTTCTAGGATCTCAGTGACTCCCATGTCTTCAATCATAAGTGTATCATCTCCTTCCAAAGACTTTGCGAAGGTTATCTCTTGAAGAAGCTCCAACTGTTCTATCTCTTGAAATTCTGCTTCTTGTTCATGATCAGGATCATATTCAGCAATAGACGCCTCTTCCATTATCCTGATGGATGGCGTACTTGAAGATGATGGGTTCTCATTAACTTTCTGTTTCTTAATCTCTGATTCTTCACTTGCTGCTTCCTTTGCCTTTGCTTGAAGACCTTCATTCATTACTTTCCTTTTACTTGATCCCGAAAGTTCATCAAGACCTTCCTCTATTCTTTCAAATTCGGCTACTTCTCCTTGACTTTCTTCATTGCTTAGTTTGGCGTAGGTAAGGGAGACACCTTCTTTTCTCAATTTGCTGATTTGGTGGTCTACCCACTCCCTAGAATTAGTTATAATATCCTTCATCAATACATTCAAATTTGTTAACTCAGGCTGTGTCCAATTTGGCAATAAGATAGGCTTATTCTTTTCGTGCTCAAATTGAGGATTTACATATTCTCCATTGTCCTTTACCTGGTTAGGAATAGGGAATAAGTTGCACTACTTCACAAGGTCTGCTGGAATTCTAGACCACATCCTTTTTATAACTGCATATTCGTCCACCAAGTTAGACCAGTAGTCTTCTATTTGCATAACATGAAGTGACTTCTTCCCGTGAACTCTCAAGTATGGTTCAAAATCTGACCTTGGTTTATACGTACCCAATTTATAAAATTGTAATTCTAATTTTGCTGTCTTGGCTGCTTGCAATGAAGGGCAGACTTCTAACACTTTCCCAATCACAATAGGAAAATTCACTCCTTGTTTATTCTTTTTCTCCTGAATGGAATCCAAGTGCACCAATTGTCTTGCAACTTCAAGCATAATTATCTTATCTGTTGGATATCGTGAAAGTTTATGTGGAGCTTTTGCAAATCCATGGATCCCTACGTATGTAAAAGTTGGAAATTGTATGAACCATGTTCCGAATTTTTCAAGCAAAGCCATAGCCTTCTTGGACAACCTCTTTTGGATTCCTCCTTGGAGTAACTGAGTGATATACATGAGAAATGCATCATTGGTTATTTTATAATTGTCCTTGTAGTGCAATTGTAACTGTGGGTAACAATCATATACTTTGAATTGGTTACTCCGAGGTCCTACCTCTCCTTTACAGATTAATCCTGTGTACTTTGTAAACCAGGCTAAGATGTAGACTATGTAGGAACTCATGTGGAAAGTCTTGGTTCTCTCCAAATTTCTCAACTGGATATCAATGTTGTCACCTATCAGTTTAGCCCAATTTATCATTTCCATTCCCAACACAATTTCCTCCACGTATGAGAACATCCACACTTCAAATAATGCCCTTGAGAAGTACCCATAATCCTGTTCAACATATGAATCATATCACTGTACTCTTCCTTGAAATCAGTGCAAATTAGCCTCTTGGGTAACTTAGAACGATGCTTCTTCGGTTCCTTGACCCAGTTAGAATTAATTATATCCATACAAGCTTCTTTTGCCTGATCAAACATTGCTTGTGATTCTTCGAGTTTTGTTTAACATTTTGTGACGACGAGGAATGCCAAACACTTCTGTAATTGAATCTTCAGTGAAATACGCCAAATTAATCCTGTTAGATGCTTTGATGGATCATGTTTGTGGGTTATATCTTCTGGCGCATTCAACTATCAGCTCACTACACTGGACTGCAAGTGGAAAACCAACTACTTGGTGAATTCCGCATTTAATCATGTTGGCTGCAATGGGCGTAGGCATTTCATGCTGGGTGCCAAACATTCTTTTCTTGTGCTAGATTACGTTGAATTGTTCGAGGTTAGTGTTTGCAATTTTCTTCCATTTAGATGATAACTGGGATTCTGGATAAAATCCCTTGAGAACTTCTCCAACTTGATTCTTTCTAATTCCTCCTCCAATGTTCTTCGAGGTAGACATTGTACCTGTATGAAACTTGAAGTTAGAAAATATTCACAAATTGCAAAGAAGTCGTTATGCTTAAGATTTTTAAGGCTGGAGAGTATCTTAATTAATTAATTAAAAATTCTAGAATTCAATTGCAAAGGCTGATTGGAAAATAAACTCAAACAAAATGAAATTTTATCAGCAACCCTTGTCATCTTTCAAGAACATTCAGAGAATTTTTAAATAATTTATTGGAATCTTGGAGCTGGAAACTGAAGTTTTTCTATAAATTCAAGATTAAAATTCCCTTTCTTCTCCAAATTCGCCTCTTATGATCCTACAGAAGATTGAAAAATCTGGAATTTGACGGGAATATTTGACCTTTTGCGCCTGATTTGATCCAATTTGCAGCTTATGCAAAAAAAAAATGCTGAAGAAGGACACCTATGGCTGCAATGGAGCTTGCTGAAAGAAATTCTAACTTGTAACTAATGAAAAATAACTCCAAAGCGCCTCCTTTTATAAGTAAAACCTTCCTTATTTGCTTGGTTCGACCCCCCTTTTGATTGGTTGCTTTGTCACAAAAAAAACACAAAGCGATCTTATCCTCTTTTTTGATTTTTCATGGGCACCCCTTTTGCTGCTTGGTGAAGTTTTCAAAACAAACTTAAGTTATTTTCACTTTTCCTTGCCTAGGAAAATCAACTTTCAAGTGGAATTTTTTACTTTGGAACTAGATTTTCCCTTTTCACCAAGGCGACTCTATGCCTTAGTCAATTTTTTGAATTTCTCTTTGGAAGTACGCCCTCCAACTAGAATTTTCACCATTTCAAGTGGATTTCTTACCTTTGAGGTGGCATTTCAATTTTGAAGACTTCAACATGGAATTATTGAGGTTTTAACTTGATTTTTTTATTTGCCCTAGCCAATTTTTTTATCCACTTTGAGTTGAATTTCCACTTTTAGACATATTCGCCCAACTAGAATTTTGCTTCATCAAACTGGATTTCCTTCTTGGAGATGGGCGAACTTCAACTGAATTTCTCGTTATTTTAAGTGGATTCCATTTTTGATGAATTTTATTCCTTTGCAACTGGATTTCTCATAGATTCAACTAGATTTTTCACCATGGGCACACTTCATGTCTTGAAAATGATTTCTTCTTGCTTGGGGCAAACTTTATAGGTTTTCTACTTTGACGCCTTCGAAACCCTAACCCTGGCACCTACTAAAAATAGAAATTACTAAAAATAGAAAAAAAAGCAAAAAGCAAAATGTCTAAAAATAGTAAATCCCCGACTGGTCCAAAAATGCCAAAAATGGAACTTTCGAAAAAGCAAAAGAGCAGAATCCTTAAAAACTAGGAAGTGTTAGAATTCGCTCGTTGAACAGTCGTTTTTCTTGCAACAGCCCTTCTGAGCACTTTTGTGGCATCAGAAACTTCATTTGACCTCCAGAGTACTAACCTGACCAACTCAGCCATCTCAAATCTTGACAAATTCAAACTCAAACCCGGAACTTGAATGTGCCACCCCATTCTTGCTTTGAAAGAGACTCAAAGAGACTGAAGCTAATGCTAGAACTGACTCCAATACTAAAACTAAGAAGAGGGGTCCCCATTTGCGATGGGGCAATGTGTGATTAGGTCACAATAGCACCCAATTGTGGTGGTGAATAATCATTGTGATGTTTCTTGCATCCTCAACCACACTTTTGATCCACATGCAGCTGTGATGCCAATGAAAACTTGAATTATATTTATCCACCACCACCTCGTGGACCATTTCCTCCAGCAAATTGCACAAAGTCTATGCATTCTTGACATTGTGTGAGGCATCTATGGACTTTAAGAACACCAATGTGCCACTAGAAAGTTAACTTCGGGCCTATTTTTACCATCTGTCAACCTATTGGATAACATGTACAGCCCTTTTTTTGCCATATTCTCAGTTGGTCTTCTACTATTAGCTGTATATATTTGACAGCTTCCTCTAGCAATGGCCTATTGATATCATTCATATTTGGTGTCTCAATATGGGCTTCTTGCCAGATTGAACAATATATAATTAGAGTACCTAAATTTTGCAATGCAAGTCCTAGCCTCATGGAGCTTCTCTTAGTTTGAAGCAGCATGTTTGAGCAAAGGTTGTGCAACTGAAATATTGTGACTGAATCAAAATGGCTTGAATTCTCTTCAATGTGAGTGAAAGAATGTTGAGTCTACAGTTCAGTAAAAGAGTCTCCAACTAAATCAAGGTGGAATTCAGCAGAGGTGCAGCAACTTACCTACTCATGCTTTTAGTTTTCTTTTCCTCAGAGTTGGAAAGTAGGGCATTGATTTCTCGTTATGTTTCCTACTTCACTTGATTACTCAACTTGACATTTCGACTAGTGATTTGAGTAGGGTTGTGTTTGATGTGATTGATGTCTTCTCTCATATTAAATATGTAATAAATGCAGATCACTGTGCCCTTGATCATACTTGGTGTGCCATGCGTCCTTGTAGGATCCTTTCCACCTTGCATAATGCCTTGCACATTGTAGAGAATCTAGAGTTTGAAAAGAGGATAAATAATTGATAGGATTTTGAAGTAGGAAAGAAAAACAAAAACAAAACATAAAACCCAAGGAAGTAAGTATCAAAAAGTATTCCAACTTTTGATAGATTCTTCCCGTTGTCCAACAAGCACTTACTGCAGTTGAGATTTGACAGGAAAAAGATAAATTATGGAAGCATTAATTTTGAAGGCAGAGATGACAAAAAATACAAATTTTGGGTGCTCGAAGACACAGCTCTGTTTTGCTTTCCATCAGTCAAATTTTCAGCTCAGACTGGCCGATTAGCTCACATGTTACTCATGAGCTTGATGCCTGACATGGCTTGTGAGCTGTTGGCCTGTCCAATAAACTTGCCAGTACTTGCTGAGTTTCTCAACTATGAGAGGGACCATATGTTCCCATGTAACTAGTTTTGTTCAAACAGTTTAGAAGAATGATAATCCTGTTGCAATGTCTAAGAAGTTTGTTGCTTAAAAGACCAACACAGGTTTGAGAGCTAGAGGCTTAGAGGGAGAGTTCATATCTTTTAATGAACTGGAGAAATTATCAATCTCCTAGTAACTTATTGATCCCAATCTCCGAGAAGAAGAATGTGACGAGCATTCAAGGAGTATAAGCAGGGAGTTTATCAACACAAATATCCATTGATTGCTGAAGTCACAAGGCCTCAACATTGCTTGGGTAGATTAGTCAGAGCAGCGAAGAAACAAAATTTTTTGAAGTAAAATTGCATGGAGACCAAATTCTATGAAGATAATATATGAGTTGAAAGATACAGCTGAGGTGTACGACTTGGGCTTCAAACTAAGTCTGAAGAATCCTTTAAGCATTCATAATTTGAATGATAATAAATTAGAAGCATAATTAGAAGGGTAATAAGGTGAATGGAAGAGGAATAATGTTTCCTTGACCAAGAGTTTGGGCTTTTTTCCCATGAGTAGGTCCTTGAGGATTCCTTTTGTAAAATGTTCCTAATTTGCAAGGCAAAATGGAAAGTTTGTTTTTCTCATTCTAATAATTGTTAAATGTGAGCCTCCATTTTATCCTTTATTTAATAATTGAAAATCCCACTCATTGAGCTTGACTCTACATTGTTTTGAATCATTCAGTGTGTTGTTGAAGTGTTTGGGTTGCTGACAGGTGGAGGTGGAGCTAATGCATAGTCAATTTCTTGCTATAGATAAAAGGAAAAGTTTCCAAATGGTCTCACTGTGAGTCTGCAGGAAGCTTGTTAGCTCCAAGGCAGCATGTATGTATCCAAGGCCATGCTAATGCAAGATTATCCATATGAACTTGTGAAAGTATAGTTCTTTTGCCCTGATATGGATTTTATGTTTTGAAATGCTTCAAAGCTACAAAGACAGGCTTCAAGTTTAATTGCATTTATGGAGCTGTAGAATGAGAAATAATGATGTTGATATCAAGTGTACAACTTAGTACTGTGTAGGAAAAGCAACATGATTTGAAGTTGGCCACACATTTGTTGATCATCGTCCTTTTTGTTGGAATTCCTACCTACATAACTAAAGAATCATTCTACAAGTTGGTGTGAACTAGAGTACATGCACACACACATGGATGTAAGTGCATATGCATACACAAACACACGTGCACGCCTATTCACACACACACATGCACTCCCATGCACACACACACACACACACACACCTGCAGACAGACACATGCGTGCATCCTTGTATGCACAATGCACACTGGTAATGCAGAATATCTTTATGACTAACATGAAATGTGCTGTATATAACCAAGAAGAACACAAACTTAACCATAATATGTGACCATTAAACTAGTAGGGGACCATAAATGTTAAGTTTCGATGTATCATTTGTTCCTCATTACAAGCTTAGGTATTTTCTGGATTATTTTAAGTTGTAAATGAGGTTTGGATGTTTGTATAGTTAAGTATTTATTGGCATCTATGTTGCATTATTATTTGAAAGCATCAATTTTCATTAGAAAATTTACAAGATGTACAGTGAAGGATAGATTTGTATAGGGACAGAAGATTCCTCAAGATGTAATGACAAATATGGTATGTGACACATTGCTATTAACAAATATAATCCTAACAATATAATCTTCTGGATGACCATACATGCTGAAATTCATTACATTTTCAAATTGTCATTAGGAACATGCACATTTATGAATTTTTAAGTGGATATGGGAGTTTGGCTGGCTTTTGTCTTCAATATGATTTTTGGTATGCTATACCATATTGAAAATTTTGAGATCTATCTTTCATATAGGAATTTTGCAAGACGTGCCGTGGAGATAGAGTTGTAAAAGGACAGAAGAAGATTACTTTGGATGTAATGGCAGGTACACAGCTGTAATTTTTCTTATTGGTTGTAAGTGTATCATTTTATTTATTTATTTGAAATATGCATTGGATGCCAAATTTTATTTGTAAAGTGAAAACAGTTTATATCAGTTATGTGTATATGATTTTGCCTAATATTAACATGTTATATGAAACCGACATTGGTTGTGAAATTCAATGTGTACATGATTTTACCTAATATTCTCATGTTATATGAAACCAGCATTGGTTGCGAATTGCGATGTGTATATGATTTTACCTGATTTTCTCAGGTTATATGAAACCAACATTGGATGTGAAATACAATGTGTATATGATTTGACCTAATATTCTCGTATTATATGAAACTGACATTGGTTGTGAATAATTAATGTGGATGAATGCTGTTTCCAATTTATCTTCTTTTATCCTATCTTATGTAATAAAGATTTACATGTCCTCTTGGTTGGATCTTTGGAAATGTCTAAGAAACAAAGATTAGTAGCAAATGGTTGAACTCATCTAGAACACAAGAATCTTATAGGTTGAGTATGTATCCAGCAACATAGAAACTGTTAAGGTTTTGAAATACATGTCCTCTTGGTTGGATCTTTGGAAATGTCTAAGAAACAAAGATTAGTAGCAAATGGTTGAACTCAGAACACAAGAATCTTATAGGTTGAGTATGTATCCAGCAAGATAGAAACTGTTAAGGTTTTGAAAGCTTTTATCTTGAACACTTTGACTACAGTTTGCTATACATTTGTAGTATCATTAAAAGTTGAACATGTATTGCATATGTTGGTGATTTTATCTGTAATGAGCCGAATCAATTGTTTTCAATTTTAATGAGCAATTCAACACAACAAGTACCCGTTAAGGTTAGCTCAAAACCAAACCAATTGCTGGAAGGTAACTCTATGCCAAGAATGCACACTCAATTCCAGGATGGAAGAGGTGTTGTCATATGGCGTTGAGGATTGTCAATGCTCGAAATAAAATAACAATGCTGAAAGTAACCCAACCCAAGAATGTGCACCAAGACCCGATGTGGGTGAGGTGCTAGCATATGGCGCTGGGGGTCTATGTATTTGGTGACGGCTCAATCGATCAGTAGTATGATGTTTACAATGCAAGTACAAAAGTAAAGAAAGACTGAACAAGGCTAGTCTTTGTTAGTGTTTGGTAGCTTCAGGAGATATTTTCTCCTTAATTAAGGCTGGTGGCCTTCATATTACAAATTATATTTTATATTTAATGTTGATGTATTAGCAGCAGAGGCATCTTCTTTAAATAGCTGTTATGACAAGCTGGCTGACCCACATAAATTGTCTTATTCAAAATGGTCAACATGCAAGAGAATCTGTGTAACTGACATGCAAGAGAATCTGTGTAACTAACATGCAATAGAATCTTCGGTCAGACATGCAAGAGAATCTTTGCATGAAATGTATTTGTAACTGCTCCTAAAAATAGGCAATTATAATGCTCCTAGTGCATGCACATGCAAGTGACGATTCCCTATTTTGGGATTGATTCTTGCTTAAGTTAAGTGGTTATTTCAAGGAGAGTTTGCTATCTACAACAAATTATTATTAAGTGCGAGTTTGTCTCAAGAGCAGATTGATACTTGAGTAGAAGGCTGAGATAATTGTTAGCAGATTGCTTCACTCAATTTTTGTATTTGCATCGGATTATGGTGCTTTGTGTTGGCCTTCTTATCAGCCTATTGTAAAAGTGACATGCTTGTTGAGATTCAGTATACAAGAGACATATTTGTGGTTGGGTTTTTCTCTCTCTCGAGGAGGGTTTTCCCAGGATATATGCTGTGTTATATTGTTCATTTCTTCATGTGTTTGTGTGGCATTTTCTGCTTTTTGTTAAAACTGATCCTAAAACATTAATATGGTATCAAAGCGGGTTTTTGAAAAGCCCTAATTAGATTTGGGTTGACTGAGCCTATTGGTGATTGTGTAAATCAAGATATCAAGTCTATTGTATCTTGGCCACTAGCTGCTGTGGTTGATATGAGTTAAGTAGGTTATAGTCACTTCAGGAAGGATAGACATCTGAGTCTTTGCAGTTGCATATTCACTATGAGTTGGTATAGTTGCTGATTATAGAGCATCATCATAAATATATCTGGCATAGGACTTCTCCCTAGGAGATATGTGAGAAGGAATTGTTGTTTTAAGCAGAGTCAACATTCAGGAGCAAAATTAATGCTCACATGAGCAGACCTAAGGGAAAGATAAGTGCAGACCTGAAAAAGTGTTTAAGTACAACACTTAAGGAAATTCTGATTTCAACGAGATAAGTATTTCCTGTTTAAGTAATGTTGATGAATTTTTTATGTAGTTATTAATTCATGCTATAACATTGAGATAGTGAAACATGTATGATTCTAGCTTTGATATTTCTTCTAGATAGTTTAAACTATTAGTAATCTCTCTCTAAATGCTTCTAGGACGGATCAAGGAGCAAGAGGGTGATGAGAGATTGCCTAGAGAAGAAGAGCTTGAGGCATCCTGTGAGGAATTCATGCAGGCTGAAGAGATAAACTTAACTGGAGACATCTCTCGAAGACGAAGAACCTATTCAAGTTGTCTTTGAGATTAGTTTCTTCGAAGAGGAGGAATTTACATTCAGAGGGAGTTTGACAATTCATTAGAAGCAACCTTGGACGAGGAGGTCAAAAGGTTGATGCAAGTACTTGGAGCTTCAGAGGGAGTTTCATCATCATGGAGATCTGTTGTTAATGTATTTTCCTCTAAGATGGAGGAATTTGAGGTGAAAGCCCTTGTTAATGCATTTTCCTCTGAGACGGAGGAATTTGAG
Source organism: Sequoia sempervirens (assembly GCA_007258455.2). NCBI lineage: Eukaryota > Viridiplantae > Streptophyta > Pinopsida > Cupressales > Cupressaceae > Sequoia > Sequoia sempervirens. Next base: position 3,806 of record VDFB02285481.1, on the reverse strand, counting down.
GTGAAAGCCCTTGTTAATGCATTTTCCTCTGAGATGGAGGAATTTGAGGTATCAACCCTTGTTAATGCATTTCTCTCTGCGAGAGAGATTTGAGGTATCAGTCCTTGTTAATGCATTTCTCTTTGCGAGAGAGATTTGAGGTATCAGCCTTTTGTTAATGCATTTCTCTCTACGAGAGAGATTTGAGGTATCAGCCCTTGTTAATGCATTTCTGTCTGCGAGAGAGAGATTTGAGGTGTTAGCCCTTGTTAATGCATTTCTCTTTGCGAGAGAGATTTGAGGTGTCAGCCCTTGTTAATGCATTTCTCTCTGCGAGAGAGAGATTTGAGGTGTTAGCCCTTGTTAATGCATTTCTCTTTGCGAGAGAGATTTGAGGTGTCAGCCCTTGTTAATGCATTTCTCTTTGCGAGAGAGATTTGAGGTGAAAGCCCTTGTTTCATTCTTTGGGAGTAGCCATGGTGGATGTCATGTTGAGATGACGATATCATGTTGAGTGACTCTATGATGAGCTCTTTCCACAAATGGGTGTAGCCATTGTGGGCGTCATGTTGAGGGACTCCATGACATAGATTTCTGGAAACTATCTCCCTAGCTAAGAGGGAGTGTTAGTGTTTGGTAGCTTCGGGAGATATTTTCTCCTTAATTAAGGCTGGTGGCCTTCATATTACAAATTATATTTTATATTTAATGTTGATGTATTAGCAGCAGAGGCATCTTCTTTAAATAGCTGTTATGACAAGCTGGCTGACCCACATAAATTGTCTTATTCAAAATGGTCAACATGCAAGAGAATCTGTGTAACTGACATGCAAGAGAATCTGTGTAACTAACATGGAATAGAATCTTCGGTTAGATATGCAAGAGAATCTTTGCATGAAATGTATTTGTAACTGCTCCTAAAAATAGGCAATTATAATGCTCCTAGTGCATGCACATGCAAGTGACGATTCCCTATTTTGGGATTGATTCTTGCTTAAGTTAAGTGGTTATTTCAAAGAGTTTGCTATCTACAACAGATTATTATTAAGTGCGAGTTTGTCTCAAGAGCAGATTGATACTTGTGTAGAACGCTGAGATAATTGTTAGCAGATTGCTTCACTCAATTTTTGTATTTGCATCAGATTATGGTGCTTTGTGTTGGCCTTCTTATCAGCCTATTGTAAAAGTGACATGCTTGTTGAGATTCAATATACAAGAGACATATTTGTGGTTGGGTTTTTCTCTCTCTCGAGGAGGGTTTTCCCAGGATATATGCTGTGTTATATTGTTCATTTCTTTATGTGTTTGTGTTGCATTTTCTGCTTTTTGTTAAATCTGATCTTAAAACATTAACAGTCTTTTCCACAAACGTGGGAATTACAATAGACTGAGCAAGGACTAGTCTCTTCCACAAACGTGGGAAATAGAAAATTGCAAGAAATAATGGTGGCTAAAGAGTACTACTGTAGCAACCTTACGATGAATTTCTTTCCTGCAAGTAACACTGAATTAGAAGAGTATTATTGCTGCAAGTATCAAATGTGTCTCTCCAAACACCAAAATGACTTTCCAACCCAAAACCCCACTCAAATGACAAAATTTTACAATTCGATATGACAGACCAGCAACTAGAAAAATGCAGACCAGCAACTGTACGACTCACTAAAATGCTCATAACTCCATCAAAACTACTCCAAATGACGTGAGACCAAGTGCAATGAAGAAATAATGGTGGCTGAAGAGTACTACTGTAGCAGCCTTACAATGAATTTCTTTCCTGCAAGTAACATTGAATTAGAAGAGTATTATTGCTGCAAGTATCAAATATGTCTCTCCAAACACCAAAATGACTTTCCAACCCAAAACCCCATTCAAATGACAAACTTTTACAATCTGATATGACAGACCAGCAACTAGAAAAATGCAGACCAGCAACTATATGACTCACTAAAATGCTCATAACTCCATCAAAACTAGTTCAAATGATGTGAGACCAAGTGCAATGAACTCCAAGGAAGATGGCGACCAAGTTATGACCAAGAAAAGGCTACAACAACTGCTCAATGAATTTTCTAAACATTTGCCATGCAAGATGAAGTGGTACAGCCTCAAGAGGGGCGATTTCAGCAAGATAAAATCCAAATCTGTATAATAAAATCTGAAACTTTCCGAAAAGGGGCACCCAAGGATGACAATGACATATGCAAACTACTCAGAACAATATAAAATTTATTCTACGACTTATGAGCAAAAAATACTTCTAGCTATGCAAAACCAGCAAACTCAGAAATACTCAAAAAGTACAAAAAACTCCATTGAAGCTCAAATCTAATTCCTCTGAATGAGAAATAGCCTTCAATCAGCTAGGTGTTATCTTCCAAACATGAAGTCTGATCCTTGCTAGGAGGTATGCATTCCTCGAAGCACTTTGCCTGATGTAATGTCCCCTTCTCGAGCATGACTTCTTCTGATTGACCGTTAGCCTATTCTGGAGACCCGTAGGCTTCTCGGTGGTGAAATTAGGATTTCTTGGTTAGTGGTTTCTTGTACTCACGGATTGGCGTTTGAATTGCGGATTCCTTCTGGGTTTTTTGTGAGCTTTTCGGTGATGTGTTCGTTTTGGCATTCTGAGCACTTTCACGAATTTACTATTTTTAGTAAATTCTATTTCTGGCAGTGGTCCTGTTGGTTTCGGCTCGATTGACCTTCTACTTCAGTATGTTCAGTTGGATTTGCTCAATTTTGGCTTTGGGGCTCGTTTGGAGAGATAAGTTGAATTATTTTTAATAAAGGCATGTTTAATGTTATATTTTGCTGTTGACGCGCCCCCGCCCCCCCCTTAGCCTAGTGTTGGAACTTAAGTTGTTTTTAAAAGGTGGCTTTTGAAGGGGTGGTGCCCCATGAGGTTATTTTATATCTTCTAATGTTCAAAAATCAATGCTGGAGAAAAGGACGCCCATCTTGGAGTTGAAAGAAACTGCCTAGGTGAATTTGCTTAAACCCTTCGTAAAGATAGTCTTCCAGAGCCGGAGTTGAACGAATTTGAGTATCGGAGCCCCAGGTAGTGAAATGAATTTCTCAAAGATGAAGTTTGTCTAAGGCATGAACTTGAACATGAAGTTGGCTAGTGGAGGCAACAAATCCTTGGAGATCAAAACTTGGTAAGTAAGTTGAGTTTATGTTGTGATGTGTCCTAATACTTTTCTCCTTGCTTGTTTTGCAGGAGGAACGTCGAGACCAAGCGAGGATAACTTAAAGTAATGAAGAAAGTACTCCAGGACTAGATTTCAACTTCGAGGGAAGAAAAGTTGAGAAAAATGGCTAAGTGTTGAAGAAACATTTCAAAACTTAAGATGGAGAAAAGAATGGAAGCTCGGGCGAAGCCAAAGAACAACGTCAAGAAGAAGATCAAGAACAGTGTGAACGCGTCTGCAAACGGAATCTTCTAGAAGGATGATGGTGGACATTATAGCGCATTTATTACCCCACTCTCCTCTGTGGCGGTTTTTAGGGCAATATTATTTAGGGCTGAGGTGGCACGATTCTGGCCACTCTATTGATTGTAACCCTAGCCGTCTTTTGGGACTTGGCTAGCTATATAAAGGGGGAGTCCCCCTCATTTAAAAGCATTAGATTAGACATTGAAATAGTAGACATTGAGAGAGCATTAGCATTAGAGCTAGATAGTGTAGCATTGTAGAGCATTTTTTGCATAATTTGGAGAAGAAAGAAAGTTTTCCCTTTGAAAACTTTTGAGGAGATTGTTGTGTAACACATTTTATGATAATAGATCTTTTCATTGATGATGGAATTCGCCTTGTCATGAA